>NMUG010001513.1:0-17727 GCA_002855965.1 Monotropa hypopitys | reverse complement strand
TTTGCACTTTAACCCCATAAATTTATTAAAAACTTTCAATTAGTTTTATTTCTAACTCTAATACCTCAATATTCCCACAAAAGTTCCACACAATTTCTTATAAATTTCTCAAAAATTCCCAAATTTCCTTAATCATTTTCTTAAGCCCAATTTTATTCTAAACCTTAATTATTATTTATTAACATCCTTAAAATACAACATAGGTCTTACATATATCATTATACCATTTAATGGGTTCTTTTACTTATTGGATACCTCGTGGACTTGATAATATAGGTAGTGAGTTTCCTCCTATCTTTATTATCTATTTTATACTTTAAAAATTGATTTGAAATTTTCGGGGTGTTGCAGTAACTCTCATGAGCAGATGAAAATCCATCCATATAAAGTTCCACGTGTCAAGGTTATCTGGATGGGTTATGGGTAGGGTCACGGGTTTGGATTATATGGGTCCATCCCACAAACCCACAAAGAACCCACAAAGACATAGCCCAATCGAATAGGATATGGTCTAGCCCACAAGAAAATACCAAGCCCAGTTCTATTATCACAATTGGATTTTTCATAAATAGATTAGGCCCGCCCGTGGTACATTTCCACGAACCCATAAGATATAGACCCAAAACACGGAACACGAACTACGAACCATGGCCGAGAAGCGATGGTGCGCGCATGTGTGTGCGCATGTAGAAAAATATTCAAAGCGCACTTCATCTTACTTTCCCCTTAGGCTTATTGTGAACTTTAGACACACTTTAATAAATATACCTAACACCCAACTTCCAATGTGAGATTGAGTATTTTAATACACCTACCATTGAAAACACCCAACTTTGAGTGTCAATTTCTCATTCATTTATTAATGAAATTCAATAATTCTTTTTGTGTATTAAAGACCTCACTTAGGAATATTAAACCCCACAAAGAATCAACTCAAATAGTATCATATTTAAATAATAAATATTTACCAAATCCCATTAAAATATTTGCTAAAAAGCCAAATTTTCAACAATCCGCCACATAAATGAAATTAGTAGTGAACCCTTGAATATCTAAAGAAAAGATTGAGACACCAAAAGACTTGGAATGAGAAAGAGAAAGAGATAGAGTTCTTTCGCATCAGTTTTGTATAGGATAGGTAGCTTTGGCTTTGAACATTCTCTTATGAAATCCTATCAAGTATTACTGACTGACTAGTGAATATAAGGTATTGAACTATTCTGCCATTTGTGTAAATCGAGATAATAGACCACACACATGACCTTTTTACACATAACTTAGTTCTCACTATTTGTGTTCAGTTTGGCCTTGAACACATCGCCTCGTTCTACAAGTATTTTCTCGAGAATTCTGCCTTCCTACATTCTCAAAGAAGTGGCCCTATTTTATACTTACATAGGTGACCTCTTAACTCAAGTATCTCAATAATTGGAATATCGATGCGTAAAATTAATTAAGAGCATATCTCAACCCGAATCCATTTCTATCACTGTTTGCATCATAGGAACGAAGAGGAGTGAAAACTCTTCAGTCACTCCACTAGATGTATAAGATTTAGTTGTCCCTTTAAACCTTAATCTTGGGATCTCCAGTCCAATAGGTTGGGTTTCCATCAAGACATCTTTATTCATCTTAGGCTTTAAGCCCATTTCCCTCGATGCTTTAGCAACAAGCTCCATGGTTAACTCTTTGGTTAACAGATCTACAATATTGTCCTTTGACTTTATGTAATCTAAAGTGACAACACCATAATAGAGCAATTGCCTAATGGAATTATGTTGACGACGGATATGTCGCGACTTTCCATTATACATGTTGCTCTGTGCTCTGCCAATCGATGATTGACTATCACAATTTATGCAAATTGTAGGCACATGCTTAGGCCATCTTAGAATATCTTCAAGGAATTGATGAAGCCATTCTGCTTCTTCCGTAGCTTTATTTAAAGAAATGAATTGCGATTCCATAGTATATCTTTCTATACAAGTCTGATTAGATGATTTCCAAAAGATGACTGCACCACCCAACATAAACATATAACCATTAGTGTATTTGGAATCTTTCGTATTAGAAATCCAATTTACATCAGCATACCCTTCAAGTACTGTTGGATATGAGGTGTAGTGTAGTCTCCAATCTTGGGTGTACCTTAGATAATGAAATACCCTAGTAATGGAGTTTTAGTTATTAACTCCCGGATTACTCATGTAGTGGCTCAACTGGCTAATAGAGTAGGCTAAATCTAGTTTTGTATATATCATCAAGTACATAAGGCTTCCAATTATACGTGAGAGTTCTAATTGAGACACACCTTCACCAGATTTCTTAGAAAAATAGAGGCTCAAATCAACTGGAGTCCTAGGTATAGTTGTATCACACTTGTTAAACTTCTCAAGTATCGTGTCAACATAGTGAGATTGTAACAAGAGAAGCCCGTTCAATGTTCGAGTGATTTTGACACCTAAAATGACTTCAAAAAGTCCTATGTCTTTCATGTCAAACTTTGAGTTCAACATGTTCTTAGTAGCTTTGACAATCTTGTTGCTACTACCGACAATAACCATGTCATCAATGTACAAGCGGATGACATAGCCATTCTTGGTATCTTTGACATACACACACTTGTCACATTCGTTGATTTTAAAACCACTCCCAATCATAGCATTGTCAAACTTCTCATGCCATTGTTTGGGTGCTTGCTTCAAGCCATATAGTAATTTCACTAGCTTACAAACTTTCCTTTCTTGGACTGGAGCTTTGAATCCTTCAGGTTGCTCCATGTAGATTTCTTAATCTAAATCTCTTTTAAGGAAAACTATTTTAACATCTATTTGATGTACTTCTAAATTGCATAGTGATGCAATAGCTAATATCATATGTATAGATATTGTTGGGGGGCTGAACCAATCAGAGGCTGGAGCCACGACTTCCTCTGGGAAGACCAAAGCACATGCCAGCTATCAGGGGGCCGAGCAGGTCAGAACCGACGCCAGGACCTCCCTGGGGCTCGCTCTGGCACTGGAGGCTCACAGTCCAGGGATGATACCCAACTGAAGATATAGCAAGCCAAGGTCATGCGACCGAGCAGGAGCAAGGGCCGACGGAGGGGGCTTCCCCAGGGATCACTTCGACATGAATGGTTTACTACCCGGGGACAGCCCCAGCCAACGGTTCACCGTACCTAAGGGTGCCCCTTTGGTCAAACAGGACAAATACCTCAACTATAGGGAAGATTCCCTCGAAAGACAGCATCCCGGGTTTTGCGCATATGGCAGACACACGCCTTATACAGAGATCAGCTTTTCCATGATTCCCGTAGTATGCCAGACATGCTTTTCAGCTTTTCTGCCGCCCAATGCTGTCAGGCAGTGCCACTTGACACTTTCGGGACCGACCTGTCAGCCGGTCGCTCAGGCGCACAGGAGGGTATGCACACTATCCAATTGTGTAGATGGACAGTTCATTCGTTCCGAAGCGCATATCCTACACTCGCCGATGGCCCTATATAAGGGGGATAGCATTCAATGTAGATGTACACCTTCTATCCTAGCCCAAGCTCTATTCATTTGCTTTCTCTCTCTACAAACCTTGCTGACTTAGCCATCGGAGGGTCCACCAGCGATATTTGCTAGTAGCCTAACGTTTTCTCCTTTGCAGTTCATCCCATCTCTACCGCTAGCAACCGAGAACTACCGCAAGAAAGGCTTACCCCCCAACAATTGGTGATTCTGCTGGGGAATCCTTTCTCAAACTCTTAAACCTCTATTCTAACTTGAAGATGGCCTCAAAAAACCAGAACTCCAAGGGAATCCACTCTGATGGCCGAAGGACCAAGGGAAAGGGGATTGCAAAGGAGAAAGACTTCGCTATCCGCACTCCCAAACGTACCCGCACCGATGATGCCAGTTACCACACCAACGCATTCCCTGACCCCCGGCCAAGCTCACCACCACATTCATAAGCTGGAAGGTGACTTGGGCCGGAGGGACTACCAGATTGATGGCCTCATGTACGAGATGGCTCTCCTAAAGGAGGCCACCAAGAAGAGAAGGACGACACCAAGCCATGCCGAAGATGAGCGAGAATACTAGATGCCCTTCCAGAGTAGAAGTAGGTATAATAAGGACATGCCTTCAGTCCTGAACAGTCTTGGGAGGAGGGAAGAAGAAGTCTCTGTCCGACAAAGGGTCAATGAAAACTGACACATTAGACACCGAGTCTTGCCTCCCCGGAATAGGGACGAATGTTCGGCCGAGAGTCATCAACCACCTGTCTTTGACTGCCTCGGTCCAAATGCAGTTCCAGCAGCTCAGAGACCTCGCCCAACACGAGAGCTATCACCACTCCAGGACGAAAGGCACAGCAGCCATGGAGACAGCCAGGTACCTTACTCAGAACAGGAGGTCATCCAGAGGAGGAGGAGGGAAGTCCTGCTGGCTCGGACCTATGAGCCATGCCGACAAGATAGAACCCCTTGTTCCTCGTTTTCTCCAGAAATTGAGGCCACAAGGCCTCCAATGGGCTTCTCTTCCCCTAAGTTCAACAAGTATGATCCTAAAATGGATTCATACACCCATATCCTGCACTTCAGGCAGATGATGTTCCTCTATTTAGAAGAGGATATCTTGATGTGCAAGCTATTTCCATCCAGCCTAGGTGGGGTTGGGTTACTTTGGTTTGACTGACTGCCAGTAGGGTCATCTGTTCGTGGAAAGACCTTTCAACGCCTTTCTGACTCGGTTCATCACCAGTTCCAGGGTGAAGAAAGAGGTTGATTCCCTCCTCGGCCTTCGGCGAGCGAGGTCCGAATCTCTACGCCAATACGCAGCCTGGTATTGGGACCTCTACAACGAAATTGAAGACTACGATTAAAAAATTGCAGTGATGTCATTCAAACTCGACCTGGACCACTCCAGCCAGAGTTCGAGAATCTGATGCTATTTCCCCCGGCCATCATGAATGATCTCATGGCCAAGATTGAGCTCCATACAAAACTCAATGAGGCAAAGGAGGAGAGGAGCAAATCCGAGCAATGCTCCGGCCATGGTTCCAACAACAACAGTGCGGTCAGGAGAAAAGAGACCAATACTGTCCAGACAGGGGAGCCCCGGACGTACAAACCATACAAATTCGTGTCCTACACCACTGTCTTCAAGCAACTGACATTCATGCTCCTTCGCAAAATAAAAAAGGAGCCATTCTTCAGATGGCCGGAGAAAAGGTTGGGAGCCCCTAAAGGTGGAAACGACAAATTCAGGTGCTCCTACCATAGTGAAAAAGGGCACCTGACAACTAACTGTTGGACCTACAAGGATTTCCTTGAGAAATTGGTGACTACTGGCCATCTTGGGGAGTATATTGATACAGAAAAACAGTTGCGGCCGTACCGAAGGAGGACCTCAAGCTGACCCTGCACATTATCAATGTGATCCATGGGATGGAGGATCATCGACGAGAGGAGCAGCTTTGGTCAGAGCTCCAACAGATAGAGGCAAAGGAGATCCTTGCCGTACAACCTATGCCGAAGAAGCCGAAGCTGGACCCCAGGTACTCCATAACTTTTTCAGATAGGGACTTTGAGAGGGTTCAGCACCCTCACGACGACGCCCTAGTCATCATTCTACAGATTGCCGACTGCTAGGTCCGAAGGGTCCTCGTCGACCTCGGCAGCTCGGCAAACATCATATACTATTCCCTGTTCAAGAAAATAGGATACAAGGCAGATGATCTACAACCGACCGACGTGCCACTGGTAGGATTAAATGCGGTTTCTATCTAACCACTTGGTAAAATCCTTATCCCAGTGACCATTGGATCGGTCACCACCGAGGTGGAATTCATGGTAGTCTATGTCCCATCACCCTAGAACACTATCCTGGGCCGAACCTGGGTCCATAGCATCAAGGGAGTGGCTTCCACATACCACCAGGTCATTAAATTCATCGACAGCAAAGGAGTGCAAGAGCTTAGGGGAGACAAAACATCTGTGAAGCAGTGCTATATCGTTGCTGTCAAAGGGAAGGTCACCCTGAGCAGGTTCACTGGGTAGAGGTTCCAGATCAGCCGGTGCTGGAGGACGTCAGTACAAGTGCCTCGGCAAAATCTATTGAGGACCTTGTCACCATGCCCCTTAGTACTAATGATCCAGAGCGCTTCTTTCTTATCAGCTCTCAGCTGGCCGAAGTAGACAGGGAAGCCATGGTCAGCTTCTTGAAGCGCAACGTAGAGGTGTTCGCTTGGACGCCCTACGAAATGCTGGGCATAGATCCAGATTTCATCAGCCATCACCTAAACGTCCGGCCGGAGTCCCATCCTGTTGTCCAAAAGGCCCGGCGATCGGAAGCTGCTCATGCCGACGCCATTATAGAAGAAGTCGACCGTCTAAACAAAGCGTAGGCGATCCGAGAGGTTCACTACCCTACCTGGTTGGCCAACACGGTGGTGGTCAAAAAGAAGACCAGTAAGTGGAGGGTTTGTGTGGACTACACTAACCTCAATGAAGCTTGTCCCAAAGATAGCTTTCCAGTACCTAGAATAGATCAACTGGTCGATTCAACGGCCGGATATCCCATAATGAGCTTCATAGATGCCTATCGGAGGTATCATTAAATTGCGATGTTCAGCCCGGACTAGGAGAAAACAGCATTCATCACTCCTAAGGGTCTGTTCTGCTACCGAGTCCTGCCCTTCGGCCTCAAGAATGCCAGAGCAACATATCAGAGGATGATCACAAAAATGTTTAACTCTCAGCTCAATGACATTATAGAGGACTATATTGACGACATGGTGGTCAAGAGCAAGACCGAGGAAAACCATCTGGCAGATCTACAGAAGGTGTTTGACATACTAAAGAAATACAAGCTTCAGCTCAACGCTTCGAAGTGTGCCTTTAGAGTCAGCTTGAGAAAGTTCATGGGCTATCTTGTCACATGCCGAGGTATTGAGGCCGACCCTTCTCAGATATTAACCATCCAGAAGATAGAAGAATCCAGAACCCTCAAAGAAGTATAGAAGCTTGCAGGAATGGCGACCACCCTCAACCGATTCATCAGCAGATCCTTAGACAAGTGCCGACCATTCTACGAAGTCCTAAAGAAGAATAACCGATGGCATTTTCTCTGGACTGAACAGTGTAGAAAAGCCCTCGGCCACCTCAAAGAATATCTCTCCTCGGTTCCCTTCTTTCCAAACCAATGTAGGGGGAAGAGCTGTTCCTATATGTTACCGTCACTCCACATGCCGTCAGCTCAGCCTTGGTTCAACAAGAAGGACTCGAGCACCTGTCGGTCTATTTCTCAAGCAAATCCCTCATCAGCGCAGAGACTATGTATCTCCCTCTTGAAAAACTTGCATATGCTATGGTTATTGCCACCAAGAAACTTGCACCCTACTTCCAGGTGCACACTATTATAGTCCTGACCCAATTCCCTCTTCGGGCACTACTGAAACGAGTTGACTTATCCAGATGGATCACCAAATGGGCCGTCGAGTTAGCAAACTTCGGCATCAAGTTCCAACCGAAAACAACCATCAAGGGTAAGATTTTGGCTGACTTTATTACCGAATTTTCTTCTCGGCCAGTGGAGCATCAAGCCAAAGAAGCCATTACCAACCAAGATCAGCCACAACCATTTTCGAATCAAGATTTATAGAGGATGTTCATCGACAATGCTTCCAATTTCCAAGGGAATAGAGCCAGAGTCATCCTAATCTCTCCCGAGGGCGTCACTCACGAACATTCCCTCCAGCTCAACTTCAGTACTTCCAACAATGAAGCAGAATACGAAGCCTTGCTAGCCAGACTGAAGGCTACCGAAGAGCTTGAAATTCAGAGCCTCAAGATCTACAGCGACTCTCAGCTCGTAGTCAACCAGATCGATGACAACTACGAGTGCCGAGACTAACAGATGGGAAGATACATGCAGAAAGCTAAGGAGAAGTGGGATTGTTCAAACAATTCCAAATCTAGCAGGTTAGAAGAGAACAAAATGCACATGCCGATGCCCTAGAAAGAATAGCCTCAGCAACCGAAGCCAGAGAGCAGAGGACAATCAGCATCCAGAGCTTGGATCAGCCGAGCATAGAAGCACTGAAGTAGGCCACAGTCTATTTCATCAGCCAGGGTCCTAGTTGAATGGACCCCATTATTTCATTCTTGAAAGACGGCTCTCTACCAGAAGATGAGAGGGAAGACCACCGAATCGTCCACAAGTCGGCTAAATTCTGGTTAGGCCCTCAGTCAAATCTCTACAGACGGTCATTTTCAGGACTCTACCTCCTCTGTGTGCATCCAACGCTGGTGGAAGGAGTATTGCAAGAGATCCACGATGGCTGCTGTGGAGCCCATACAGGGGGAAGATCTATTGCTCACCGGGCCATCTCACAGTGTTATTGGTGGCCAAAGATAATGGAAGACGAGGAAGAGATAGTGAAGAAATGTGACACCTACCAGAGATTCTCCCCAATTATCAAACAGCCTGCCGAAGAGCTGACGCCCTTGATCAATCCATGCCCTTTTGCTCAATGGGGCTTGGACATCATTGGCAAGCTCCCTATGGCACTTTGCGGATTCAAATTCCTAATCACTGCCATGGACTATCTCTCTAAGTGGGTGGAGGCCGAACCTCTAGCCACTATAGAGAATAAGGACGTCAAGAAATTTTCCTGGAAGAATATTGTATCTCGCTTCGGCATCCCCTACGCCTTCATCTCGGACAACAGTACTCAGTTTGTAGGGGATCTCTTCACCAATTTCTATGCCGAGCACAAAATCAAATTCTATAATTCTACCCCCATTATCCACAAGGCAATGGCCAGGCCGAAGCATCAAACAAGACGATCGGTAGTGGCATCAAAAGAAGACTCCAAGCAGCAAAAGGAAGATGGACCGAAGAACTTCCCAGCATCCTGTGGGCCTACCGAACAACTCCTCGACACTCTACAAAGCAAACCCCATTCTCACTGGCCTTTGGCATGGAAGCAGTCATCCCATTGGAATCCGGGTTGCCAACCATCCGAACCGAAGCATTTGACGGAGCCACCAACAGCGCAGCAATTGAGAAGGACCTAGACCTAGCCGAAGAAAGACGCGATTCAGACAGGATCAGATTAGCGTCCTACCAACAAGGAGTGGCTAGGAACTTTGCACGGATGGTCCAGCCTAGGACCTTCAAAATTGATGACCTTGTATTAAGGAAGGTCGTGGGTAACAAGAAGAAAAGTTTCAATGGCAAGCTCGGTCCCAACTGGGAAGGGCCATACAGAGTGGTCTACCAGATAGGGACCGAGGCTTACCGACTTGAAGAATTGGACATCGCACCAATACCGAGGTCATGGAATGCTACCAACCTAAGGCGGTATTATCACTAGCCGAACATGTAATCTGGCCTAGGGCCCTCATTCAATCAATGAAATTCTTCTGTCAAAGATTTTTGGCTATCTTTTTTATTAGTGGTATTGCCGAAGTAGCTTACAGTTGCCGTTCATCTATAAAACGTGCATGCAGCTCCTCGGTGGTATAGCCAAGGCAACTTACAATTGTCGTTCATCTATAAAACATGCATGTAGCTCTTCGGTGGTTTTGCCGAAGCAGCTTACAGTTGCTGTTCATCTATAAAATGTGCATGCAGCTCCTTGGTGGTATAGCTGAGGTAGCTTACAATTGTCGTTCATCTATAAAACATGCATGCATCTCTTCAGTGGTTTTGCCAAAGCAGCTTACAGTTGCCGTTCATCTATAAAACGTGCATGCAGCTCTTTGGTGGTTTTTCCGAAGCAGCTTATAGTTGCCATTCATCTATAAAACGTGCATACAGCTCTTCGGTGGCATTGCCAAAGCAATCATCAAAGTTCTCGTTTACCTATAAAGCGTACAGGTGTTGCTTCAGTTCAATCACCGAAGCAACCCCCCAAAGTTTGTATTTATCTAAAAAATGTACAAGTTTTGCTCTGGCAGCTGCCGAAGCAACCAATCAGGTTCCAACTCATCAAGAATTCTATGTGTCACTCCGGTATAGAGCAAGAGCAACTCACAAAATACAAGCAATAGAAATACGCTGTCAAGCTGAGATCAAAGCTTTGACTCAACAAAACCTTTTCCTCGGCTAGGGGAAGAAGGGCACATGTAAAGTATGAAAGAAGCAACCGTGTAGACAAAAACTTAGTAGAAATTTAAAAAAAGTTTTCATAGAAGGAGTAAAGACCGGCCACAGATCGGCTCGGCCCAAAATCTGCAACAAACAAAAATAAAAGGCAAGTAGAAAAAACACATCAGACATCAGGAACAGCAGGATCGGCTCTAGTAGACTCGGTCCCAGCAGCAGCAGCTGCCTCAAGTGCCAATGACGCAGATTTCAACCAAGCCCCGCCCTTGGCCGACGCTATGAGAGGAATCTCTCCCATCGCCGAAGCATGATGCTTGACCCCTATCAAGACCATGGCACAAACCCAGCCCTTCTTGAAGAGCTTCTCCTTCAATCGGCTCAACTAGTCGTGGTATTCAGCCTTGGCATCATCAACCCCCCTGTTATAATGGCCCTCCTCATCAGCAACCATTTTCTTCTTTGCTTCTTCCAGTTCAGCCCGCGCCGACGCTGCCTCGGCCTTCAGTATAGAGATCTCAGTATCTCTAGCAGCAATGCGAGCATCCCTGATGGTCATCTTGGCATCCTTCATCTCGACACTAGTCTCGAGGGCCTTCGCCCTGTTGCTCAGCTCGGTCGAGGAGCTCTTAGCATCCTCAAGCTTTTTAAGGCTCGCCTCAACCTCCTTCTTTGCCAGGCGAGAAGAAGCATGGAGATCGCATATGCGTTGGTCCACGCCAACCCTAGCAGCCATCATCTGCAAAGAAAGTCAAGGATCATTACACTAGTGCCGAAGTGGAAGGTGGAATATAAAAGCAATCAACGAATCATTTTACCATGGCACCGTGATACATCATTTGCTGGAAGCAGGTACGGGGGCCTTTGGGAAGTCTCTCCATTTCCTTCAACAAAGAAAAGGCCTGGAGGAGTGCCATCGCCATGGTTGGGCTCTCCGAGACCAAGTCGGTCTCGACAGGCTCGTAGCCCTCAAAAGAGAGCTTGGGCGCCCACGCCAGCACCACCCTTTGCAAAGACCCTGCTGTTTTGGCAGTAGCAGGATCTGGTGTGACTTCCTTTTCTACGGCAGCTACCGAATGCTCGGCATGGATCCCATCATCGGACCATCTAGCTCTCTTCTAAGCACGAGCATCCCTCAGCTCGCTGGTAGTAGGGGCAACTCTGGGCCAAGTAGACGACACCTCTTTTGTGATAGCCACGATGGGATCAACATCCACAACAACAGAATCAGCACCAAGATCCTCGACTTCCAGATCAATAACTTTGCGGGGGGCCATTTCTTCTTGCGGTTGAGAGGAGGAAGGTTCAGAAGGATGAGCAGCAGATGCTTCGGCTGGGGCTGACCGAGAGCCCAGGGTGTGGGTATACAACGGAGTATACCCGAGCAGAGTTGGTACTGAGCGTCGCTCACTCGGAATCTTGTAGATCTTTTTAACCTTATCTACATCGGCCAAAAACTTGAAGCTAGAGAGGGTACCGACGTCTGCAAAATCAGAGAAACGAGTTAGTAACAAGATCATAAAGCTGATGACTTTATACGACCAAACAAAAGCTAACCTGAGGCTCCGGTTTTGAAAGGAACCTGATATTCCCCCCTTGGCGAGTCAAAAGCACCCGAGACAATCATAACATCATCGGAATACTTGTCAGAGTTTGGCAAGTTAGCGATCAGGCCGGTCTGGAGCAGCCTCCGGTCGAGGTAATATTTCCTCGACCTCTTATTAAAACTGACCATGTAATAGCTGAAGATGTCATCGAAAGAGAGTCGGTCCTCCCACCTAAGGATCTCGTTCAGCTGAGCTATCCCCATGAGGATCCTGAAGGTGTTCACCGTCACCTGGGATGGCGTCAGGTACAGTTTGTGGAAGAACTCACAAAGTATGGGGTAGAAGGGGAACCGTACGCCTCCCTCCAGCACAACAAGGATGGGGACGTGAATGTGTGACAGTCCCAACTCCATGTCACCTATTGGGGCCAGAGAAATATGAACATCGTTTGGTATCTCGTGCTGCTCTTTGAAGTCCCAGATATCAGACTCTGTATCCAGCAGCCCTCGAAATTTGTCAGACCATTTTTTGGCACCATCTGAAAGAGAACAAACAATATGGCATAGTTAGTCGGTCCGGCATCTACCAATGTGGTTAAGCAGAGGGAGACCTTTGGATTGGCCTTCAACCAACAGCCAAGGCCAGTTCGGCTCAGTCAAAAACAGTTTCAATATGTTCATCATCATCTATGGAGCCCAGAAATGTTCAGAAAGCTTCCAAGCTCCACAGATAGCTTAGGAGGTATTTCCTAAGGCAAAACGTTGCTAAATCGATGCAAAATCAAAGAGAAAAGTGAATGCTCGTAGAGAGAAGGGAAGAACAGTCACCTAGATCGAAGAAGCTATCTGGAAAAGCTTGAAGAAGACTCACCCGAAACTAGGGATGACGGTGGCTGGAAATCTCCTACGGGTTGCCGAAAATCGCTTGGGGGCTGAGGAAACTGGAGCAAACGGATGAAGTATGGAACCCTAGGAGTGTTTATATAGCGGTGACCTGGGCGGGATACCGGGTGACCGACCGAACCATCCCAGCCGATCAAAACGCGTAAAGCATCATTACCTCTTACCTCGAAATGTGAACCGACGCAGCCTAACCACCGTGCGTGTGCATGATGTCCCATCCACCACAGAGCCGACCAATGGCAGCTCGCCACGTGGCCAGCTCATCTGTCATTTCAGGCATGTGTAGATCACCAGGGATGATAGCTGGTGACATGACGTCTGTTCAGACGTGCCATCGATGCAGAAGGCGAAACGTAATCGAATTCAAACTGACAGTTGAAAGAGTTGTCAGAGGTCTAACTTCTAAGACAATCCATTGGTACGACACTCCTTCTCTTCGGCACCAACATATCTCTTCGGCGTAAAGTCAACCCCGCTTCGGCCAAAATGCCCTGGCCAAAGGGGTTGAGGGGCCGAACCAATCATAGGCCGGAGCCACGACTTCATCTGAGAGGACCAGAGCACAGGCCAGCTATCAAGGGGCCGAGCAGGTCAGAACTGATGCCAGGACCTCCCTGGGGCTCACTCCGGCACTGGAGGCTCACAGCCCAGGGATGGTGCCCAGCCGACGATACAGCAAGCCAAGGTCGTGCGACCAAGCAGAAGCAAGGGCCGACAGAGGGGGATCGCCCGGGGATCACTTCGGCACAGATAGTTTATTGCCCATGGACAACCCTCAGCCAACGGTTCACCATACCCGAAGGGTGCCCCTTCGGCCAAATAAGACAAATACCTCGACTATAGGGAAGATTCCCTCGAAAGATAGCATCCCGGGTTTTGCGCACATGGCTGACACACGCCTCATACAGAGATCAGCTTTTCTGTAATTCTCGCAGCATACTAGACACACTTTTCAGCTTTTCTGCCATACAATGCTGTCAGGCGGCGCCGCCTGACACTGTCGGGACCGACCTATCGGCCAGTCGCTCAGGCGCACAAGGGGACAAGCACACTGTCCAATTGTGCAGATGGGCAGTTCATTCGCACCGAAGCACATATTCTACACTCGCCGATGGCCCTATATAAGGGGGATATCATTCAATGCAGAGGTACACCTTCTCTCCTAGCCCAAACTTTGTCTATTTTCTTTCTCTCTCTACAAACCTTACTGACTTAGCCATCGGAGGGTCCACCAGCGAAATTTTTCGATAGCCTAACGTTTTCTCTTTTGTAGTTCAGCCCATCTCCACCGCAAGCAACTGGGAACCACCATAAGAAAGGCTTACCCCCCAACAGATATTATTCTCGTTACAGGAGAATAAGTATCGAAGTAGTCTAGACCTTGCTTTTGTCTATATCCTTTAATGACAAGTCTAGCTTTGTACTTATCAATTGATCTATCTACTTTCATTTTTTTGAAAATCCACTTATAGCCCAAAGGTTTGCACCCTAGTGGTAGATCCTTCAATTCCCAGACGTGATTCTGTAGAATAGAATCAATCTCAGTTTTGATGGCCTCTTTCTCTAGAGGTCCCTCAAGTGAGGATACTGTAGTCATGTAAGATTATGGATCAGATTCCATCAAATATGTGATGAAATCAGGACCAAAAGACTTAGATATCTTAGTCCCTTTGCTTCTTCTTAGTTTGTAATCCTCATCTTGTTGTTCTGAAGTACTTTCTACTTAGTATCCGATGGTCGTTTAGCTAAACTAGATTCAGCTATAGTGTTACATGGAAATATATTTTTAAGAATTAAGCATTCCTTGATTCCATGATAGTATTTGCATGAATATTCGGAACATTATATTTATGCACAAGAAATTTGTATGCACTACTATTATGTACATATCCAATAAATACGCAATCAACTATTTTGGTCCTATTTTGACCATTTTAGGTGGTGGAACAACCACATTTGCTAGACACCCCCACATTCGCAAGTATTTGTACGAAGGTTTTCAACTTGTCCAAAGTTAAGGGGTTTTGTTTATATCTTTTCGAAGAACCTTTTTCAAGATATAGTTTGCCGAGAGAATTGCTTCCCCCATATGTTCTGTAATAACCTAGAACTAATCAACATAGCATTCATCATCTCTTTTAACGTTCGGTTTTTACATTCTGCAACCCCATTAGATTGAGGAGAGTAAGGTGCAGTAGTTTGATGAATTATACTACGTTAAGCACAAAATTCAATATATGGTGCAACATATTCACCACCTCGATCACTATAAAGCACCTTAATCTTCTTGATTAGTTGATTATCAATCCCATTCTTATAAAGAATAAATTTCTCGATAGCCTCATCTTTACTTTTAAGAAAATATACATAACAATACTTAGTGCTATCGTTGACAAAAGTAATAAAATACTTAATTCCTCTCTATGTTTGGACAAATTTCAAGTCACAAACATCAGTGTGGATTAGCCCTAAAGACTCATTGCTTCTTTGAATGTTTAAAAAAATGACCTAGTCATTTTTGTATTCACGCAAGTTTTACATTTGTGGTTTGAATCAATATGAAATTTAGGTATATGATATAGGGCTATTAATCTACAAATCGCATTATAGTTAACATGTCCTAATCTACTATGCCATAAATTAGATTACTCAAGCAAGTAAACTGAAAGAGTTTTCTATTATCATTAAAAATAGGAACATTGGTTACAATATTGAGCTTAAACTTCCCATCAACCATATAACCCTTTGTATATACACTCCTGCCTTGGTCATAACGACCTTTGCTGCCTCAAACACCACACATACCATGCTTGATAAGAAGAGACCTAGAAACCAGATTCTTGCAAACCTCTGGCATAAAGAGCATATTATTAAGAATCAGATCTCTTCCAGAAATCATCTTGAGTATGATCTTTCTTATTCCCTTCACCTCAGAAGTTGTAGAGTTACTTATGAACAACTTACCACTATTTGTAACTGGTGAAAAAGTAGTGAACATACTCTTGTCAGAGAAAACATGACGGGTAGCCCCTGTGTCCACCCACAATTCCCTTAGGTTGGAGCCTACCATATTGATCTCAGAAATCATAAACCCAATGTTGAGGTTTAGGACGTCTTTGGATAGAGTGTCCATCATGTTTGCCTATACTTATTTTCCTTTTACGGTTGGTAGCAATCCACATAGCAATGTCCAGTCTTGTTGCAATTAAAGAATTTCCCTTGGAATTACAATGACTGCTTCTTTGCAATGATAGGTTTAGGACCAAAATTCTTGGACCCTTTCTCTTTCTAATTGACAACCCTGTTGCCTTATTTTCCTGCCTTGTTGTTCTTCCCAGCATTCTTCTTTTTGGACCCAACATTTTGCCCATATTACATCACATTTGCATTGGAAGAATTATTCATCTTCTAAGCAGCCTTCTTGTTGTCCTCTTCAATGTGAAGCTTCATCATAAGGTCTTCATAAGACTTCTCCTTTCTCTTGTAAAGAAGATAAGTACGAAATTCTTTCCATGTAGGGGGTAGACGGTGCACAACAATTGCAATCATAAGAGATTCTGAAATGATAAGACCCTCAGCATGCATTTGGTAGACAAGAACCTCCAATTCTTGTATCTGACTCACCACAGAATGTGAATCAACCATCTCAAAATCTACAAAATGACAGGCTAAGAATTTCTTCGAGCCTGCGTCTTTAGTATTATATTTATTTTTCAATGAGGTCTATAAATCTTTAGCAGATTTGGCACCCATATAAACATGGTACAAAGAGTCCTGAAGGTTATCCAAAACATAGTCGCGACATAGAAAATCCAAGGTCTTCCAGGCATCCCATGCATCCCTCTTAAGAAAATCGTTGTCATCAGGAGCAACAGATGGTCCATCTTCTGTAAGAAACCTTGCAAGCCCCAAGGTTGTCAGATAAAACAACATTTTATTTTTTTATTTTTTGAAGTCTGCCCCTTAGAATTTTTTGGGATATATGGCATGATTCACCGACGAGAACAGTGCTGGGAATTGAGGTAGCATCTGTGGTGTAACTACAATAGTGGAGGAGATAATAGGTCTGACCACTGATGGATTTTCGAATGGATTGCCATCCTGATTGTCATAGGCATTCCCAAAGGGATTTTGTCCTCCCAATAGAATACCACTAGCAGGGCGGGCTAAACCAGTTAGGCCAGAAACAACAGTGTTAGATGCCCCATCAACAACATGGTTACCGACACCAAACTGAACAGTAGTATGATGTGGAACGCTTCCATCAAGGACATTGGTGTCAGCATCAGAGAACAAGAAATCCTCTCTCTGTTGTGAAGCCATTCTGATAGAGCAGAATAACAAAAATATATGAGAAATGCAGATAAAGAATACCTAAAACCAAAAATAGAAGGCAAAAAGAAAACAAAGAAGTTGAAAACAGAAAAGTATATTTTTGCAGTTTTTCAATTAAAATTCTTAAGTGTGTAGGAAAATATTGCCGAAAAGGTAATCCAAAGAAATAGAAAAGAAAATAGAACGGGGTAAACTAGAACAGAAAAAGAAAGAATCACAGAAGGCCTGTGATAACACAGTCCCCTTAAGACTTTTTACCCACCCCAACCAGAGGTGCAAGGGGTTTAGAATGGCCGAAGCCTCCCAAGGTACAACCAGTGTACATGTGGTTGCACCAGAACCCACCTGAGATCGAAGTCGTGTGTGCTAGAACTTACTCACTTCTGACTGTAAAGAGTTGAAGAAGGATTGCGGAGTTGGAGAAGGATTGTAGGAGTATGTTTGTAGTAGTATGGTGATTTTCGAATCCTTGAAGAAGGAGGAGGCCTACCAATATATAGCAAGTGGGTGACTATTTGGATGCTCTTGCAGAAACCCAAATTCTAGTGGCCTTTGGTTGGCTTGCTAGGAGATTAACTCTACACTAATAAGAACAGAAAATGCATCTGTAATTCTCATGAGCAAATGAAAAGCCAGCCACATGAAGTGCCTTGAGTCAGGGTTATCTGAATGAGTTGTGGGTATGGTCACGTGTTTGGATCATATGGGTCCAGCCCACAAACTCACAAAGAGCCCACAAACTCACAAAGAACCCACAAAGGCATATCCCAATCCAATAGGATAGGGTCCGGCCCACAAGCAAATGCCAAGTGCAATTCCATTATTGCCAAATCCGATCCAATT
>NMUG010001512.1:0-17733 GCA_002855965.1 Monotropa hypopitys | reverse complement strand
TAAAATTAAAACTCATTCTGACGGGACATTAGAGCGGTACAAGGCACACCTTGTGACAAAAGGTTTTTGTCAGGAGTATGATGTTGATTACGAGGAAACCTTTGCAGCAGTTGCTAAAATGACATCTCTCCGGACCTTAATTTATGTTGCTGCTGATCGACAATGACCTCTGTATCAAATGGATGTTAATAATGCATTTCTCAATGGCCATCTGACTGAGTAAGTTTATATGCCTCCTCCTCCTGGATTACCACTCTTCAGGACATGTTTGTCGTCTTCATCGAGCCTTGTATGATCTTAAACAGGCTTCTCGAGCTTGATATGATTGTTTCCAAGGTGTTGTTACACAACTTAGTTTTTTTTCGAGTGCTCATGATTCAACTTTATTTCTCCTTCGCACAACTCATGGGCTTGTTATTCTGCTTCTCTATGTGGATGCTAGGGTCATCACTGGATCTGACTCTATGGCTATTGCGCATGTCAAAAAATATTTGTTTGATACATTTGAAATGACCGACTTGGGTCACATCTGATACTTTCTTGGGATTGAAGTTGCATATTCTCCAAAAGTCTACTTCTTGTCTCAAGCGAAGTATACCAATGAGATTATTTATCGAACTCGTCTCACTGACTCCAACAAGACACTATTTCTCTACCATTTGTGCAATCGACTCTGCAACTAGTTGATTTCTTCACGAGTACTCACACTGCTGCTCGTTTCCAGTTCTTATTGGACAAACTCTCAATAATCTCTATGCAATCATCGTGAGTTTCAGGGGATGTAAAAATATTACATTGTATCTTATGTGTGTATATTACATTATTTTATTTTCATTTTGAGAGATTCATGTGTATCCCTCTAATTAGGGTCTTTTCCTTATAGAGTTATTTCCATATGAGTCTTTTTCTTGTATAGTTATTTCCATAGGAGTTATTTCCTTGCACATTTTAGCATAGCTCTATATATTGATGTAAAGTGATATAATAATATTCAATTCAGTTTTTCCACAAAAGTCTCATATCCTGGTGAAAACCTTAAACTGCTGGTACCCTAATGGATTCATGACTTCTCCTTTGACCATGACATGCTGCTTACTGTAAGTTTGCAAATCAAATTTTATGGTTGGTGGCTTGGGAAGTTATTCTTATATGCACAAATACTTCACAAACTTATCTCTTGTTTTAGAGATGCCATTAATCTCGTCCATGAAGTCTGATGTTCGTCATAGTCTCTTAAACAAAATCTCTCTTTGGAGTGAAATTAAATGTAATTTGAGTAAACAAACTGCAAACTAGGTCAAGACCCAACAACACTACATACAGTGACTGAGTGACAGCTCATCAATGTCTAGATTAACTGAATTGTATGTATGCGCGTCATTTTGGTTACATTAATGGGTAGAGAAAGTGATCGACATTGTAGTCTTTAGTTGATGTCTTCTCAAAATGAGGTCACTCCTAGCGAGTATACTATTTTTCATTGAACTGATAGATGGTGAAGATATCTATGATTCATGTACTTTGTTTTATCATAATTGTTTCTCGTCTTCACTGTCTTTTCGTTATTATATCAATCTCTGGAAAATAAAAAAATAGACTTCATATGGTTCTCTACTTCAGGTAGCAGCAACATTTCCACCCTTGACGGTAAAATTAGGGAGGCAAAGGCTGAATGGGGGAACAAGTTTGGATGCAACATCTCCCATTTGGAAAATTATTCTGACATAGCAGATAAATCAATGGAAAGGTTTGCTTCTGTAATATCATCATTCAGGTGCTCCCCATCTGGTTCTCGTGCTAGTGGTCTTCGTGCCCCTCTTAAAGATGTTCGGAACACATGTAATAATAATAGTAGGTAATATTGTTTGGCACTGATCCTCAAGTTTATTGCCACTAAAATTCCTATTACAACCACTAATTGAGTAAATTTTGATGCGTTTTTTTTGAAGGGAAAATAGTGATGTGGATTTCAGTGACTTTGCATATCTACCAGCTAAACTCAAGAATTCCTCAGCATATCGCAGAGCCTAAGGTTCAATAAATATTTAAGAAAAAATAATGTTGTAGCCCACGAGCCCTTGTTTGAAATTCTTTGCAGCATGCCTTCAAATTTTGGTCATTCTTTCTGCAACTGCGCTGTGATGTTTCCTCATTCATCTCCATTGTTCCTTGTCATTGCTATTATCCCTCTATGTGAAATAATCCACTATATAAAAAATGGTGAACCCCACAATTGAGGGCTCCACACTACCGTCACCCAGAAGCACATGAAGAGAGGTAAAGAATGGGTCTACCCAACGGTCCCTGGGTACGTGGTATTGGCTGAACACTTGTACACGGTAAAATTCATAGTACTTCGTATCCGGTAGTATTTAAACCGTGGCCAAGAGAGAACTGGATTATCGAGCCACGTCCTACTACCACTGGGGATACACCCGGGGTGTAATAATCCACTATATAGATAGATATCCTAGTAGTAAGATGTACCAAAGTTTAATGTCCATAAGGCCAAACCGACTTAAATAACAATCACATATCACTTTTTTTAATCTTAAAAAAATGTCAAAGAGTTTCACATTAGTAGATCTTTGAGTTGTGTGTATTAAAAAAATCAATTACTTTGTCTTCTTATACACACACAAATAGAAGTGACACTTCTATATTAGTCACGTGCTCTATAAAAATAATTGAGAAACCTAAAATCTAAAAAAATATGGAAGAAATACTTTTTAGTCTTTTCTATTCAGTTTAATTGCAAAAATGCATTCTTATTAATGTATGTTTAGGAGGTTAATTAGGGAAAAGGCTGTGAATTGGAGTGGAAAACCTATTGATGAAGATAGTGATTTGATATATAAAGGGAACATGGAATATTTTGTTTTGGATTTACTAGGATATTTTCTTTTCTTTTTCATCACTCTAAGAAAATAGCCTTGGTTCCAAGTTAAAGGCTTCACTTGGTCACCATCACCACCCCAAGTAAAATGCTTGGTCCATTACCCCAAGCAATATGTTTGGTTTCCTTGTAATTGGCTGATGTGTTAGATTACTACTAGTATATACACAGGGATGTAAGCCTAAGGGAGGCAATATCATCTTTCATTCAATAAAATTCATAGAGTTTCTCTCTTTTCCTTGTGGATTTTAAGGTTGGTTGCTCGTGGATTCTAGTGTTTTATCTGCTGGAATGCTATCTAACCTGTGTATATTCGCTATATCTATCCCACTCCCCAAACAGGGATTGTTTTACCTCTCCATCCCTGCCCCGAATGGGGATTGGGGATCCAAACAGAGATTCGGATATCAAAATATTTTTGTTTTTTTGTTGGGCAAATTTAAAAAAATTCAAAACAAAATTGCAATATTACAAACTTTACAAATTCCAAAGTATAAAAATATATAAATCTACACAAATATCTTTATTAAGAATTTAACACATGCATGCAATGAAATTATACAAGTGAAATAATAGTATTGACTGTAGAAAATATGAGTTTAGTAATTGAAAAATTCTTATATTTAAGATATAAACTAACACAATAAACTCATTCTACTTCAAAACAATATTACTAGGGTATTACATTATATATAATATATGTATATTAATTTATAGAGTTGTGAGATGTGAGTATTGAAGATGATTTGGAGACCGAGAATGATTTGAGGAACGATGATGGTTTGTGTAACGAGGCAGATTTAGGGATGAATATGTGCAACTCCATCTCCGCCCCGTTCCCGAATTATTTTAAAAACAATATTCAAATCCATCTTATTCTCCAAAAAATCTCCAAATCACCAATTCATTCGGAGTGGGAAACAGATTGGATTTGGATGAATCGGACGAGATGTCCATCTCTAGTATCAAAGTGAGGATTTGCCCAGCTCAATAACACAACACAGTATAAAACACAAACCCTATTGACGGTGATCGTGGGGTCAATGCTTCATGAGAAGCGATCGAGAGGCAACAATAACAGTTGACGGAAATCCATAATATGCTTGTTTGGTTGAATCTCAATGCCAACAATAGGGCACCAATGAATGATTGGAATTGCATGGATGGAGTTGCTCAAGTCTGACCTATTAACTAGGGTCAGGTGCATGTGGATTTGCCTGAGTTCAACTTGGTATTCAAAATGTTGGGAGGTGTCCACTTCGTTTTCCCTCAGATAGTGAGGAATATGAACATAACATAAAACAGAGACATGCAAGACATCCCCAATGACAACAATAATGAATTGACAATTATCGATTGAAGGTTGATCTTTTATATTTCTGTGGAAAATAGGGATGACAATGGGACGGGGTGGGGGTGGATACCATGATCCCCACCTTCAATCTCTGAATTCCTCATCCTCCATCCCTGCCCCGATCTCCAACGGAGATCCATTTGTGATCTCCATTCTCACTCCGAACGGGAATCCCTAAACGGGGAAATGAGAATCCAAATTAATTTTTGTTTTAATTTTAGCTTTTATAACCGCACACAAGAAGGGTTACTCACTCCATCATTGCAAATGAACTCACATTTATTTTTCATTTCTTCACAACTATTGAAATTCATGTCAGTTTCAATCTAAGCCATATTTCACCAAAACTTCCAAGTTAATCATGCATCCAGTCCAGAGACCACAAGGAACGATTATTAATTAAGAAAATCAACGAGGTAACGTTATTACAGAAACATAACCATCCATATTAGTAGTGGCAGAAATAATCCCCAATGAGAATACTCTCCCTGAAACCCTCTCTAAAATAAAAAGTATCTACCAACAAACCAGATCACCCATCACCCTACTAGTCCACTACATGCTTGAAAATGTCCCCCTTGACAATGATGACATTTAGAGAATACTACTACTTGGATTTCAATTGGCCATTTATACATCTCCTCTTCAGGGACCGGGATCGCAAAGGTCAATAATCCATTGGTAGGTTCCTATACAGTGGGTACATATATATTGTATATTTCGTGGTATATATAGTAAGGCAAAATGATATACAATCACGCGGGTACCTGTTGATTTTCTCTAGATCGAAAGCGGTAACGGAGAGCGAGAGATCAATTACCATAGAGGGAGAGAGAGATAGGTCGTCTTCCGTAGAGAAGAGAGAGAGAGATGGACTGACTGTCGGGAGTCGTCGAGGGCGAGAGAGAGATGGACAGTGGACTATGTGCGTAGAGGGAGGGAGAGATAGATAGACTTCGTGCTCTCTCAGTAGAGAGCTGGGCTGTGTATGTGGGAAGCTGGGTTACTTGGTAGGGTTTAATTAGGTTAATATTATATATATATATATATATATATGTGTGTGTGTGTGTGTGTAATGGGGCAGAGTGGGGGAACGGGGCGGGGACTGAGCGGGGACGGGGCGGAGACACGGTCTTACCCACATCCAACACGTTTTCCAATTGGAGTTTAAAAAATAACTCCAAATCCTACCCGATCCTCAAAAAATCTCTAAATTACCGATTCAAATGGGATGGGGAACAGGGTGGTGCGGGGCGGGTTGGAGCCCTCAATTCAAGAGAAGATATGGCTACATGTCCAATGGACCATGGATGAAGTTGGGTCGTAGGAATGCTATAATATCTTCTTTCCCTACGACCGAGAAAGGAAAAATGACCCAATCAATGGCTTCGATAAGCTAACCAAAGAGCGTTGGTGCAAGGACTACTCAAGCAACTAGTTCCACTAGTATAGATACTGTCAGAAATCAAATCTTTACATCAAGACCACGATATACAATTGCTACAGATGCGAAAATCTTGGACACAATTATAATGTTTGTCCGAAACAATGTAGGAATTGATGAGGATGCAGAGTGCAGAGACGATACATATGAGGGGACTGAGCTTGCTTAGGAGGATGGAGAGAGTTAAGTATGTAGTGCAATTGGTGCTCTTTGCACCAAAATCAGAGGATTACAATCAATGTCACATTATCGTTCGATCCCGTTGTTTAATAACCAAGGTCTCTGATCGTGGGTATTGAGAATTTTGTTGCAAAGAGGCTAGTAGAGTATTTGAATTTACCAACCGAGCCACAACCAAGTCTGTACAGTATTGACTAGATCACGAAGGGGCCTACAATGAAGGTAAGTGAAATCTACTGAGTACCTCTCTCAACCGAGAAAATTCATTTGTGATGTGATTAAGATGGATGCTAGTCATGTATTGTTGGAAAAACCTTGACAATTTGATATGGATGTATTAATGGGAGTCGAGACAACACTTACTGTTTCACTTTGGGAGCCTATAAAATTGATATAGGACCTTCAAATGAAAACATGTCTGTCAAGTCTTCTAAAGTAGAGGGACCATCCTTTCTAACTATAATGAGTTCAGAAGATGAGTTTGTGACATATATTAAGGATTCACAAGCGGAGTAAAGAGTTGGTGATTGAATAACAAGGAAAGATGGTGGTACTGGTTCCTAAGAAAATACAACTGCTACTTGAAGAATTTAAGGAGCCTTTTGCTGATGACCTTCCTAATAAAACTAACATCGACGAGGGACATACAATATTAGATTGATTTTGTGCCTATGGCAAGTTTTCTAAATTTGTCACACTATCATTCGATTCTAAAGAAGAATGAGGTTCTTAAAGAGAGTCGAAGCGCTGCTGAAAAGGGGTCACATATGTGAAAGCCTGAGCCCATGTGCATTTCCTGCCTTATTGATGCTAATTAAGGATGTGAGTTGGCGTATATGTGTTGACAGTCAAGTAATCAACAAGATAACAATCAAGTATAAATTTTCCACTTCTCGTCCAGATGATATGCTGGATATGTTTGAGGGATCAAAGTGGTTCTCAAAGATTGACCTGGAGAGCGGGTATCATCAGATTCGAATCTGATTGGGCGATGTGTGGGAAACAAAAATGGTCTTACATGAGAACAAGCTACATATCAACCTCAAGAAGTGCAGTTTCTTGACTTCTAGTCTTATGTTCGTGGGGTATATGGTTAGCTTCGACGATATTCATGATGATGAAGACAAAGTTTGAGCTATTCGAGAATGACCAACACCTAGATCTATTAGCAATATTCGAAGCTTCCATGACCTGACAACAACCTTTTACAAGAATTGTATTCAAAATTCTAGCACTAGTTTGGCACCAATCACATAGTGCATGAAGAAAGGAAAGTTTATATGATAAGATGCTCAGCGAAGCTTGCCTTGATCAAAGAAAGCTGTGCACCACACCAATATTAACACTGCCTAGTTTTGAGAAGATATTTGAAGTAGATTGTGATGCTATTGGAGTTGGTATTAGAGCTAACCCAAGAGAAGAAGCAAGCGACTTTCTTTAGCGAAAAGATGAGCGAGGGAAGATAAAAGTGGAGTACTTATGATAAGGATTTCTGTATTGTAGTTCGTTCTCTCAAGCATTGGGAACAATATCTAATACTGTTTGGCTAAAATTTTTTTAAGGAGACACTCACGTAATTTTAGGCATCCCAATAAACAAGAATCTCTTTATAGAATAATTTCAATGGATATGCCAAACTTATTAAATGATTGGTATGTCGATTCAGGTGTCTCAATTAAGCAGACTTTTCACTAACTAATGGTTCTAACAAGATTCCCTTCGATGGAACCAAGTGCAATTCGATTTCTGTGATCCAATCGACAACTCAAGTCCAACAACTATTAGAGCAGATGAACTCCCAGTCAAGGTTCTCAGGTTCGATTATCAAGATCAAATGATTTTAATCGAACACGCTGCACGCCCAACTTTAATCAAAATAATATAAAATAAAACTGGAATTGATAACAAACAAAAATACCTTGAATTACACCAAATGAGCTGCTACTGTGAATTGCTTTTATTACGTCTAGATCTACTCCTAACTACTACTATGATATTCCTAATTACGACTAAGAAAATTGGAAGCAAGGAAGTATTATAATAAGCATTTGTCTGGATTTTTGTGTGTCCTATCTTCTCTTGCTTTACTTATATACTCGTGCCATCAACACTTTTAATCGTCCTTTGATATTGACATCTATCTCTTTTTTTCCAGAATTTGAATATGCAATCAACATCGATCGATCATAATTACATGTAACCACGTTCTGTGTTCCCATGCTTTGAAATCACTATCTCCATGCTTGTCCCTCTAGAAATAGCTTTGCAACATCCCCATGCTTAACACTTACTCTGTCACATCTCATTCCTGATAACTATAAAGCCAGCTATCCAAAGATGACATGTGACGACAACATCTACTAAACATAACTCACTACACGACAACTGAAATAAACTCTACATATCTGATTATAAATCTCAGATGATACAGACTCAAATAAATAAAACAACTCTGGATAACATGTCCAATACAACTCAACTACAACACCTCAAGTTTTACTCCTTACACTTTAACCCTCAATCTTAATTAAAACCATTCGATTAGATTTATTTCCATTCTTATTACTTCTAATAATCACTAAAACTTCATAAATCCCCCAAAACTCCCACAAAATTCTAAATCATAATTTGTTTAAGCTTAATGGTTTATTTCCATTTAGATAATATTTTTAATTATCTTATTTTATGATTATTTTTATAATTATCTTAATTACGATACAGGTCTCACAATTCTCCCCCTCTAAAAGAAATTTTGTCCAAAATTTAAGACATACTTAAATCTTCGCGACAAATTTCATACTCCAACTCAAAGACACCCTATTGTCCACAGTCCATCTGACTCGACTCCTCTAGTCTACAGAACCTCAAACCTATTCTCTTATACCAAAAATTATCACGCCTCATCCCTGATAACTGTAAAACCAGCTATCTAAAGATGATATGTGGTGACAACATCTACTAAACATAACCCACTACACGACAACTGAAATAAACTCCACATATCTGATTATAAATCTTAGATGATGCAGACTCAAATAAATAAAACTCTGGGCAATATGTCTGATACAACTCAACTACAACACCTCCACAACTACAACTTAACATTGAACAACTCAAAAGCAGACTCAAGGCGAGAACTAAACAACCTCTCAAATATAATAAAGAAATAATTAAAAGACTTCACCCTGCCACTACAACACCGACAAATACTACCACATTGCAGCTGGACTGGACTGAACTGTGGACTCTAGTCTCCAATACCTAAAAGAAAAAGCACAAATATGCATCAGCGACGATGGTTCGCGATTACGTATAGAAATATATAATAAAGATATGTAAAAGTATTTAAGGATCACTAATTACAAACATATATGTCTTTTTATCCCAAAACTCATTTTTAATAAAGAAAACCTTTATTTTTAGAAGTTGCAATACTTTTAATCTTATCACATTTTCCTTCCAATAGTATCCCTTTCCCAAAACTCTTTACTTTCAATGCACACTAAAATCCTATTTTCTCATATTGAATCACCAAGTTCAATTTATCATGTTTATTTATAAACTTTTTTTCAAAGATCATCTCGATCCACAATCAATCTCATCACATCACAAAACCCACAACTCATCTCAATAACTACAATAGCCAAGAATCATTCAATTCCGCTGACCAACATTTATGACAGATCTGTAACCTCATATATCATTCTCGATAGGTACACGCGATATGATCCAAGGGCCGCTCGTAATATCGTCCCAGCGGTAGGGAACAACAATCGCTCTTACATTTGCTTTGGAGCTAGGCACAACGTCCTTACATTTGCCTTGGAACTAGGCAACATTCCTACATTAGCCTTGGAGCTAGGCTACAAGGCTATAACAGCATGATATGAATCTTAAATCATTCTTTCTTCTCTTTTGAAAACATTTCTATATATCAAAACCATTTCTTTATCTCTTCATTTTTTCCAAAACCTTTCTTTTCCTCTTTTCTAACAAGTTTCCTCTTCCAAAATCACATATTGAATTTCCTTCAAAACACCTTCCTCTTTTAAAATAATTTCTTTGAAAAACCATTCTATTTCAAACCATTTCACTTTTTAAAATATTTTCTTAAGAATGATCATTTTTCCCAAAACCACTTAATATCTCAAATCAACATTTTTTAATCTTTTCTTTCTAAAACATGTGATCCATAGGTTTTTTATACTTTTCCCCACATATTTAAAACATCCATTTGCACTAAGAATAATATATAACTCATCTAAACTATACAAGTCTATAAAAGTATTCACCTTTTTGACGATTCCTCCAAAAATGCTCACTGGCTGCTCAAACACCTAATAAAATCCCAAAATATGCTTAAAATCAGAATATAAACTTTTTTCCATTATTAATCTATTGATTTTAATATTAATATCCTCATTTTTTACAATTTTACAAAAATCTACATTTTCACTCGAGCACCTAGATATTGATATCTTGTAGTGACTAGATATTAATATCTAGAACAGATACCCTAAATACCTCTCAGATATTGGTATCTAGGTACTGCTCTAGAAACCTCACAGATATTGGTATCTAGGTACTGCTTTAGATACTTCACAGATATTGGTATCTAGGCTAAACAGGCTACAATTTCTTTCTTCTTCACCTAGATATCGATATCTTGACTCTCCTAGATGTCAATATTTGAGGAGATGACAGAACTTCGAATAACAGTCTGCAACTTCTGGGTTTTGTTTTCATTCTGTTTTTTCTCAAATTTACATATCAAAACTTAACTGATTTCCTCCAAATTTGGACCACATGTTCTACTAAAGATTTACGTTACTTCTACATTTTTAGATTCAAAAGAATTTACCTCAAAAGCTCAGAATAAATTTCCAAAGATTCACTGCAGACTCGAATTCTTTCTGTTTTCTCAACCTACTGATCTTGATCGAAATCAATCTATCAAAACTACTCTGATTAGCCTCAAATTTGAAACATACAAACTAGAAATGATTTGCAACAAAACTATATTTTTAGACTTTGGATTTGTTATCTCAATTGATCAGAAATAAATTCTGAAGTTTTTATCGCAGACTAAGTTCTCAATCACCTTCCACTATTTATTTCTTCTTCATCCTCTTTTGTAACTTCAAACACAGACCTTACCTTTCCCCCCGAGCACAAGCCCTCTCTCTTTCTCTCTCCTAAACAACTTCAATATACTATCCCACTATTTTAATTTTACCAAGTCTTACAATTAGTTTATTCATTTCATTCATATATATTAGCTCGTACATGACTTCCTCTCTTCATTTCCCATGTCTTCTTACACCTGTATAATCCATAATTGACACCTCTATTCATAATTTTTTGACCAGTAATGCTATTAGCAGGGATCCCTGCAGGGATCCATGCAGGGATCGACCGGAATCTCGCCTTTTGGAATGCTGCATTAATAATCTGATCCGTTGATAAATTTTAAAATAATATTTTATATAATCATGTAAAAAATCAGCTCATTTGGATAATAAAAATTTTTCGATCAAAAAATTTTTATTATCCAAATGAGCTGATTTTTTATATGATTATATAAAACATTATTTTAAAATTTATCAATGGATCAGATTATTAATGCAGCATTCCAAAAGGCGAGATTCCGGCCGATCACGGCCGATCCCTGCATGGATCCCTGCAAGGATCCCTGCTATTAGACTTTTTCTTTTTTGACAGCTTAGTCATGCAGATAAGGATTCCTCAATGTCCTGCCACATTCCACCTTAGAGTTTTACTCCTTACAATTTGACTCTTAATCTTAATTAAAATCATCCAATTAGATTTATTTCCATTCTTATTACTTCTAATAATCCCTAAAACTTCGTAAAATCCCCCAAAAACTCCCACAAAATTCTAAATCATAATTTGTTTAAGCTTAACGGTTTATTTCCATTTAGATAATATATTTAATTATCATTAATTCATGATTATTTTTTTAATTATCTTAATTACGACATAGGTCTCACATACTTTCTCTATCTATCTATATATCATGCTCATCATTCTTTTCCCATGTTCCCTCAATCTTTTAATCATAGGCTCGATGTGTGGTGGATTGATACCACGCTCCTTCGAGCTCTTACCCATGGATCTGATCTCTAATGTATGTTTAGTTGGTTTTCCCCTAGGCTTCTAGACTCTACTTTGAGCCCACTCGGTACCCATTTGATCTTTAATGAGTCATCTTTGCCTCTGAATCCATAATGACCTTTTTGAGCCCACTGTATCTGTTAGTAACTATTTTACACGTATGATTTTCTATAATCATTCCTTTTATCTTACTCCACGTGTCAGCTAACCACTGACCATTGAAATATAGTGTAAACATATCCCCCACACTAGTATAACTTATGCATAGCTAATGTTGGTGGACTCCCTCACCATCCACTGATTCTCCCACCAAATTTTGGCCTATAAATTTGGACATCCCCACCTTATTCTCCTCACATCATCTCCTTACATCATCTACTCACATTTTGAGTCCAATGGCCAATATTTCTATCGAAATCATTTCACAAAGCTTTCCCTCTTCTGAGTCTTTAGACACTTCTTCAGAGCTTAATTCTTCGCAAGACTAGGAAACTTCCGGCAACGATCTCACCTTTAACAACTCAAAAAATGTTCCATAAAAATCCCAAATTCCTCCTAAATAATGTCATGGGACCTCATATCTAGCAAGCTTAAGGTATGTCTTGTTAAATACTTGTCCCCTAGTGGTAAAAGCAATCCAAGACCAAGGTTGTTCGCACATTCCATCCCTCTTTATGAATCGATTTTGAAACATCACCTTGTTAAGACCTTGAGCACATATTTCCTTTTAGGGCTGTAAATGAATTGGGCCATTCGCGGACTATTCGAGGCTCGATTTGGTATGAGCTCGTTCAAGTTCGATTTATTTATTAAATGAGCCAAACCTGAACTTTAGTTTTAGGCTCGTTTGATAAATGAGCCGAACCTGAATATAATAGTATTCGGCTCGACTAGGCTCGCGAACTTAGAATATACATACAAAATAAAGATTTTATGTATAAATTATACATAAATTAATTTATGTGTGTAAATATATGTTTGTATAGGATAAAATTTTTAATATTTGTGAATATATAAACTTCTATAGATATGTTTCTTATAATTAAGTATGTAGAAAACTTATTTATTTGTAGCCTAGACCTTTATGCATGCATACATAGGTGTTATTTTTTCTCTCATTAAGATTCGTGAATACATTCGAGTTCGAGTCAAACCTAGGAGAGTTCGGTTCGAGTTCGGCTCGTCAAATTTTCACTGAGTTCGAGTTCGCTAAAACCTTAACAAATCGAACCCGAACATTTTAAAGTTCGGCTCGATTCGGTTCGTTTGCAGCCCTATTTCCTTTATTCTATCAATGATGACCAATCCTCCTCTGATCTTGATTATCTCTGGTGTGAGAAGCATATCAAGCTCCATGCTCCCGAATGGCTTAAGTGCATGGATGACCCTTACTACCCACTCGGGTATAACTATGTGGCTCCTTACATATTAGAAGAACTTCCCAATGTAGATTGGTTTAAGGAGTTGGAAAACATTACCATCATTCCTCCACCAGACCCCTTCCTCGTCCTTTTAACTAATCTTCTTACCACCATCAAAAGGCTAAGGAATTACTTTGTATCTTTGTCCACTCGTACTTGGGCATCCTCCATGAGAAAATTTCCTTTAATAATTTTCAGTGAGCTTGTAAAATTCTAGCTTCTGGTGCCGAATTGGATTACTTGACCATTGAAGAGAATGCTAATGTAAACAGGGACTTATTTAATTGTTCAATCATGTTATACTCACTCTTCTTTAAGAATTTTACAAATTCTGTGATATCTTCCTCTGCAACAGGGGCCTGAGACTTGTCTCTTCTTTTGGATTCCAAATCATTTGGAACATAGACTCGTCTAGATCGGATCATTCCCCCAATCTCCATTATGTTTTGGTCAAATTATGAGGAGCTTTCTACTACAAAAGTAGGACCACAATTGAAAGGAATGGCATGAGTGTTCATTATTGGTGGTTGTGTTAGCTTTAGCAAAAATTGGGTTGGTGTTAAGAATGAAAGTTATTGACATTTTTTGTACAGAGACTGGTTTCAACTGTTGGTGAGGTGGAAAGAATTTTGGTAGTTGGATAGGTGAAGTTTTTTGTTGTGAGGCATGCGAATTCCTGGATAGAGAAATCAGATGGTGGTTTTAGTTATTGGTAGTGCATGCAGTGAATGGGCCATTTGGTTGGAAGCTTGGGTACGAGACTCATTCATAACTACATTAGGCTCTTTCTGTTGATGTGAGGGCATTGGTAACTCAACTCCTTTTAGAACCACAATGAGGTGTCAGATAGGTTCCTTAGGTTCGTCGGTCGGAATGGCATTGACCCCAGGATGTGTGGGTAAAGGATTGGCTATGCGGGCCTTTCCTCTATTTGAATGGTCTCGTTGTCAATTAGATCCTGGATCCAATTTTTCGGAGGCTAGTAGGATTCGGTATCATGTCCTGCTTTTCCAGAATGATAAGCACAATGCTGGTCCAGTTTATATGTTGGTGGTAACGGGCTTGGTGGAGGTCTTGCTGGAACATGGGTAACATACCCCAAAGGCAAAAGTTAGTTAAAGGCCTCCGTCTAGGAAATGGCCAAGAATGCATATGTTCTTCACCGAGGATGATTTCATCTATTGTTCTGAGGGTTGAGCATATAGTCCTTGTTGATTGGTTGGTGGAACTTGTTGGCAAGTGGATTGGAAATTAAATGGGATGGTTGTTTGTATTGTTGTGGGAAATTATTCTGGTTAGGTGAAATAATTGGTTATGGGGATTTCTTGGTTGGGGGGACTATTCAAAGACCACTGAGGAATCACGATCTTTTGATTTTCTGGATGGCATCTTTATCGAAGATGATGGGTAGATTCATGTGTAGAAGAAGAAGAAGGATTGGTGATTTTTCCAGTATAGATCCCGCCCTCAATAATTTCTCCTTGACAGAGTATTTCAGCTAAAGGAATTTCCAAGAGAAGTACATATTTCTCAAAGCAAATGCCTTGAAAACTATGAATTAAATAGTAGGCATACTCCGAATGAACAAGGGGAGGGACAACTTAGGATGCGAGTCATAGGTACGGAATGGCTCATCCAGTTCTTGTTTGAGCCTAGCAAGGTAAAATCAATCAATAGTGATTTGGGAATTATCTAGATTCAGACCAAGTTTGTATTCTTCCGACATCCAGTCTGGCAAACCATTGGGCAGTTGACTCAGTCAGACTCCTTTGAAAGAGTTGCATTGTTAACCTGTCTTTATTAGGATAACCGCTTAATGCGCCAACATATAAGCGTAGGTGGGTCACAGGATCCCCAGTCCCATCGAACTTCATCAAGTGGCATTTTAAACTTGTATGGGGGGAGATGAAAATCTGGTAAGAAGCATTGGTCAGAGAATTTGGTGGAAGCATAAGCATTAGGTCCTTGAACTTCCCAAATAGCTTCCTCAAGTTCTTGGAACTTTTTGGGTCTAAAGGGATTTTTGCTGGAAATATGGATGTGATGGTTGATTGGCAATGGGTTGCAAGCATTTCTAGATGAGCAAGATTTTCTGGTAGTGGTGGAAAGGCATTGAATTTTTCTTGTGGTTCGGGGCCTCTTGGAGGAGGTAGAAAAGTAGTTGGATACAATGATTGATAAGGATGGAGGTGAGGGTATGCCCTGATTGTTGGTGGAAGTGGGAATGCCCCAGAAATAGGTATATAGAGAGGTGGATTTTGCAGTTTGTGGTAGGTTGTTTATGGGTGCTCTTCCGGAGGAATTTGCCAAAGCAGAGCGACATCAAAAGAGTTAAGGTTAGATGTGGATGCCCCAGTATTTCATGTTTGAGGTGAGACAAAGGATGATGATGGTATGACATTTGGATGTGTGAATGGTGTTGGAGCAACTTGGGTGGCTATTTGCAGCTGAGCTAAGAGGGTTTCCACAGTGCGACAGAGGTGAAGGACCTCTGCCCGAGGGGTTGCTCGGTCAGACTGAGCTTCCTCATGTTCAATTGTTTGACCAATGGGCCGTTCGTCATCCATGGCTCTGGCCAAAGATCGAGTGATGATGGTATACAATGGTGGAGTGGTAACACGCGAACCACACACCATGATTTGAGCACCTGTTTTAGACACACTACTGTGTTAATACAGGGAGTGCAAAATTTGCCCTTAACAAAAGTCAAGATATATGACTTTATTTTGATGATTTTAAATTACTTTCCTTTAAAATGGTGGAAATCATAAGATTTGTGTGTCAAAATATTCAGATAGGACATCATGACTATGATGAAAGGGATACATGTGTTGGGTTACTCCAAAATACCATAGAACTATGGATGAATATCACAATCATACTTTTGAGTGTATTTTTCCATCTAATCCTGGAAGAAGTATAAACAATTCCATACAAGTGGAAAAAACAATTTTGGAAAATTACCCCAATTGTTAAAGATTGTGTGAAATTGTAAAATGCAATTGGGGTAAAAACATACGACTGTGACATTTTGCTTTTGGAAAATATTTGGGTTAGTTTTTTATGAAATTAGCAAATATACAAGGATTCGCTCCTTTGTTTTTGTGATTTTCCCAAGTTATTCATTATTTTTGGGTTTTAACCAACTCTTTTTTGGACTGCTAAATGATCTATGTTAGTTGAATGTAATGAATTATTTCTGTAAACATGTTACAGAATGGAGGGATACATGATCCGCTTAAATACCATTCATTTGTTAGCGGCACGAATCTTACTATTTTGACAGCTTTTTAGAGACCTATGTAGATTAGTAACTGGTCCAAGATTTGACTTGTAAAATATGTATTGCTTGATAATCCCCACATACTTCAATCTGATGGCAATCAAATTGAAATAAGAGCAGAGATTGAAAAGAGAGCTTGGTATTTTGCCAGGTGGTAATGACATCCACCTCAGATAGATGTAGTGATGCATATAAAATTTGCAAAATAATTTTTTTGTTGAAAATCACAAAAGGAATCCTTTTAGATATTACATGTATATGAACATTAAAGTAATAAAACAATAAATAAAAGCAATTATTGGCCATTTGACACACATTTGTTTTCACATTTTGTTGCTATTATTTCTGAAACATGGAAAGTAAAAATGTCAGTAAAAATGCAGCCCAAAGATATTTATCAAGAAAAGAATCAATTTTAAAATGTGTAGTTAGAATCTCTATTCCCCATCGGAGTTGATAGTTATCATGCCCGTTTTTTTCAATCCCTGAAGTGGGGTTAACCTCTCCTGGTTTTTCATTAGTCAATTTTGTATGGGCGTCGATGATTATTTTGAAGTGCAAATTGAGCACAGTGAGTACCGTTCTGTAAAATTTACAGACTCACCACCTAACATTTATAAGGATGTGTGAGGCCAAATGAAAAATTCATCGTTAATAAGAGAATGACTTATTTTGAAAATTCATCATCTGATAAATGCTGAAATTGGTGGGGAAGGTGTTAGGCCACATCGCCCTTTTGGTACTATGTTTTAAAATTTGACTCTTTTATTTATTAATTATTCTTGATTTTTGGCCAATAAATAAATGTTAAAATTGGTGGAATGTTATTCTTAAATGATCTTGGGTATATTAGACAATGTTTTTGATGTGAGAGATCCATTTAGGAATGGAAGACATAGAACATACTTTACTTTGGATAGTGCAGATGATCATTTAGAATAATTTATTAAAATGGTACAACAGATGGACCATGGTTTATTCGGAAAACGTTTTTGATGTGAAAGATCCATTTATAATGAT
>NMUG010001511.1:0-17734 GCA_002855965.1 Monotropa hypopitys | reverse complement strand
TCCTTAGGGAACAAGTGTTCCAAGGACACCTTTTGCTTGTAGAAAAAGTTAAAAGTATAGAAAAAAAAAGAAAGGAAAGACGATGCATTAAAGTTAAAGTTGTCTGTACAACCAGCAGTGAAAGAAAAGGAAAAGTACAAAAAAAAGAAAAAACAGAAAAAGCCTATCTAATGGTGAACAACTTCCGGCTGCTCAGACCCTTGGACCCCAACAACAGGAGTGTCGGCAGCAACCATGTTGACAGGAGACGGAATGAGAAAAACATCGGTTGGGAGCTCAAGGGAGGGATCGGAAGAAGTTGTAGCCCCAATGGCAGCATCATGGCCTACATCTTCTGCCGGGAGTGGGGCTGGCTCCACGGATAAGGCTTTGCTTGGCAATGTAATCTCCTTCCATAAAGAAGAATCCTTTGCCACGCCACAGACATCCATGGCAACCGACCACATCTCTGCAAAAATAAGGTCCCTCAGCTGAGGCAACTGCTCATAAAATTGAGTGGTGTAATCCGAAGCAGTTACCTCACAACCCTTGTCGTATGCTTGTGCGACTGCTTTCTTGGCTTTCAACGCCTCAGCTCTAGCATGCTCAAGATCTTGAGTCTTGACCTTATATTTATCTGACATAGCAGATTTCTCGGCTTCAAAGGCCGTGGTCCTCTGCTCCATCTTAGCCCGAGCAATTTTTCTCTATTTTCCAGTGCGGCTTGACTTTTCTTCTCCGCCTCCACCAGTTTTGCGTCGAGTCCCTGGGCTCTTTCCCTATCAAGGGTAAGTGCGGGAGAAGCATCCTTGTATCTCGAGGACATGAGGAAGAGCTTCTCCTTAGACCGCTTGGACAAGGCCATGGCCTTGTTGGCACGATCCGCCCCCAGGGAGCTATCAAGTTGGAGAAAGTTGTACCTGAAAGAAAGTTCAGTCGCGCACTGCACAGCGTGTTAATGAAAGGAGAAACATGTTAGCGTCAGCCAAGAAGTATGTGATAACTTTCTAACTTGAATAATTTTATTAGAGACTAAAGCTCAATATATATAATACAACCCATGTCATTATTTAGAAAACTAAATAATGTGTAATAAGGTAGAATAGAAATGAAATAACTAGGGAATAAATGATTGGTCAACATGACCATAATAAAGAAGATATGAAATAGATGATTGGTCAACATGACTTTAATGAAAAAAAATAAATGTGATTGCAAATAAATAAAATGTGATTGCCAACACTCCCCCTCAAGCTGGGACAAAGATATCTCTCATGTCCAGTTGCTCAGAGCATAATGATGAGACCGGCTACCAAGACCTTTAGTGAGAACATCTGCCAATTGCTCACTAGACTTTACAAATGGAGTACATATAACTCCAATACTCAGCTTCTCTTTTATGAAGTGTCTATCAATCTCAACATGCTTGGTCCGATCATGTTGTACTGGGTTGTGAGCAATGTTGATGGCTACTTTATTATCACAGTATAACTTCATAGCTTCTACTGGTTTAAGTTTCAAGTCTCACAATATGGTTTTGATCCACAGAAGTTCACAGATTCCTTGACTCATAGCCCGAAATTCTGCTTCGGCGCTAGATCTTGCTACTACGGCTTGTTTCTTGCTCCGTTATGTAACTAGGTTTCCACCTATAAAAGTGTAATATCCTGAGGCTGATCTTCTATTGGTAATAGAGCATGCCCAGTCGGCATCTGTATAGGCCTCCACCTGTAGGTGATCATGTATGCCAAAGAAAATGCCTTTTCCCGAAGCCGACTTCAAGTATCTGAGAATCTGGAAGACAACATTATAATGTCTCTCGAGGAGTATGCATAAAATTGGCTAACCACACTAACCGCAAATGCAATATCAGGACGAGTGTGAGACAAGTAAATCAATTTTCCAACTAGTCTCTGGTATCTCCCCCTGTCTACCAGAGCTCCATCTACATCGTCACCTAATTTCTGATTAGGTTCCATGGGTGTGTCACAAGCCTTGCACCCAAGCATACCAGTTTCTTGTAGAAGATCAAGAACATAATTTCTCTGAGAGATAAATATACCTTGTTTGCTTCTTGCTACCTCTATTCCCAAAAAATACTTGAGGCTTCCCAAGTTTTTTATTTCAAATTCGTTGACCAAGTATTTCTTCAATGTCTGTATTTCTTCCATGTCATTCCCTGTAAGAACTATATCATCCACATATACTATAAGAGCAGTTACTTTCCCTTGGGAGGAGTGTCTGATAAACAAGGTATGGTCCCCTTGACTCTAATGAAATCCATATTTGAGCATAGCCTGAGTAAACCTTTCGAACCATGCCCTAGGTGACTGCTTAAGTCCATAAAGGGATTTTTTCAGCTTGCATACCTTTTCTGCTGTTTTTGGACTTTCAAATCCAGGTGGAACATCCATGTACACTTCTTCTTCCAAATCTCCATATAAGAAAGCGTTCTTAACATTAAGCTGATGAAGAGGTCACTTAAGATTTGCTGCTAGGGATAGAAGAACTCTGAACTGGCGCGAATGTTTCCTGATAATCCACTCCATAAGTTTGTGTGAATCCTTTAGCCAACAACCGAGCTTTATATCTTTCAATTGAACCATCAGCCTTATGTTTGATTGTAAACACCCACTTGCATCCCACAGTCTTGTGTCCTCTAGGTATCTCCACCAGTTCCCAGGTGTCATTTTTGCTAAGAGCTTTCATATCCTCAATCATAGCATGTTTCCATTGAGGGTCAGTGAGTGCATCTTGAACATTGTTAGGAGTAGACACAGAAGCAAGCTTTGAAACAAAGGCTCTATCTATATGACACAAATTGAGAGATTGGATGTTGAGTACAAGCTCTAACACCTTTTCGAATGGCAATAGAAGCATCTAAGTCATGAGAATTACTCAGATTAGTGTCTAATTCATGAGAGTTACTTGGATTACCTGAGTCTTCATTACAAGGAGTAGGAAAGGCCAATGGGACAGCAGGAATGGTCTTATCTTTCTTCCTCCTTTGATAGACTTTAACTTCTTTGTTTGGGTTTCTTTCTGGCTCATTCTCTAGGGGCTTTGAAAATTGATATTGTGTCTCATGAGTGTGATGTTGAGGCTCATGAGTGTCAATTGTTCCTTCCTCATCCAATACCTTAAAAGGATTAGATACATGGATACTAAAAATAGTGGGCAGTTCTTCGGGCTCTTCAGGCACAGGCAACTCTTCGATACTTTCTTTCTCCCCCTGGAGAGGTGTCTGGGAATAAAAATAAGACTGAAATTCGAAGAAAGTGACATCCATAGATACGATCCACTTTCTAGTGGGAGGATGATAGCACTTGTAACCTTTTTGGGTAGAAGAGTAGCCAATGAAGATGCATTTGAGTGCACGAGGATCAAGTTTGTCGTGACTGGGAGCATGATTATGGACAAAGCAAACACAACCAAATATCCGGGGAGGGATAGAGAATGAGGCCGGCGATTTGGAAAGAACTTCGATAGGGGTGCGTTTTTGGAGAACTTGAGTAGGAAGCCGATTGATAAGGTAGGTAGCAGTTAAGACTGCTTCCCCCCAATAGGGCTTGGGAACTTGCATAGAGAACAATAATGAACGGGCAGTTTCTAGAAGATAACGATTCTTGCGCTCAGCCACTCCATTTTGTTGCGGAGTGTTGGTACAAGATGTCTGATGAAGAATGCCATGACTCGAGAAGTAGTGCTCAGGTCCGGTTTTTAAATATTCTCCCCCATTATCGGAACGAACAATTTTTATGGTAGCACCAAATTGAGTACAAACCATCTTGTAGAAGTTAGGAAAAATATAAAACACCTCATTTTTATCCCGCATCAGATAAACCCAAGTCATACGAGAGTAATCATCAATAAACGTGACAAACCATCGATAACCTTTAAGTGTAGTGATACGACTAGGACCCCAAACATCAGTATGAATAAGAGAAAAAGGAACTGAATTGATTTTATTACGAGGGAAAAAGAAGCACGGTGGTGCTTTCCAAGTTCACAAGATTCACGTTTAAAAGTGGAGACATTTTTATGTGTCAATAACGAAGGAAATAAAAACTGCAATAAGGAAAAAGAAGGATGTCCAAGTCGTCTGTGCCATAATATGATATCGTCAGCTGCAGAGTCAGATAATGTGGTGTGATGAGTCAATGGTTGGATAGCTTGGTTGTCTGTCAAAGGATCCAAAAGATAAAGACCATTCTCTGCTCTATCACTGCCAATCGTCCTCCTCGTGATGAGATCCTGAAACACACAATGAGATGGAAAGAAGGTTACACTACAGTTTAAGTCACGAGTAAGACGGCTAATGGAGAGAAGATTAGTAGCAACGTTAGGGACATGCAACACAGAAGATAAAGACAAGGTGGAAGTGACACGAGCTAAACCTTTACCAGAAACTGAAGTGACGGTTCCATCAGCTATTCGAACTTTATCTTGACCTGAATATGGGGTATAATCAGAGAAAACTGTTGACAAATCAGTCATATGATCAGAAGCTCCGGAATCAATGATCCACGGAGAAGTAGTATAGCTATGGAATGCACCCACTGTCGTGGCCAAGTTACCTGAGTGAGCAAAAGATGATGAGGCACCACCAGATGAATCCAGACGTGTCATAAGTTGGCGGAGCTGCTCCATCTCAGAAGATGAAAGAGGTGTAGGAGCAGGGGTTGGACCGGATGTAGGGTTGATAGCAAAATCGCCAACGTCAGTATGATGAGCACGTGGATTGTTATTATTCCCAGAGCGTCCTCCCGTATGTCCATATCGTCCCCCCCGACCACGATTGGGGCGGCTATGCAATCGCCAGCAAGTTTCTCGAGTATGGCGGGGTCGCTGACAATGATCACAAAATAACTTGTCTTTGTCATCACTGATGCGATCCGTAGATACTTGCCGGTTCCAGTGTTGGTTTTTTCCATTATGCTGAGGAACGGATATCATAGCAGAGTGATCGGTAGGAGAAGATAACATAGCAATCCGTCGACTTTCCTCATTCTGAACATAGGCGAATGCCTCACGGAGGGAGGGAAGAGGATCCATTCCCAATATACGACATCGAACTTGATCATACTCACGATTGAGACCGGCCAGAAATTTGAAGATGCGATCTCTCTTTATAATTTTCTGATAAGTGGCCATATCTGTGGCACAAACAGAAGTGAAATCCTGGTAATGATCAAAGATCCGCCACAAGCCGGTAAGAGCTGTAAAATACTGTAATAGAGTCAACTCATCTTGATTTTGGCTCTCAATACGGCATTTCAAATCATAGATTTGAGCAATATTCCCCTTCCGAGAATATGTTTCAGCAATGGTGTCCCACATATCCTTAGCAGTAGTCAGATTCAAATATCCTTCCCCGAGAGAAGGTATCATGGAATGAACTAACCAATTCATGACTAAGGAATTTTCTTTATCCCAATCAATATATCGGGGATCTGTGACAGAAGGGATAATAATTGTCCCATCAATGTAGCCCAATTTCCTTTACTTTTTAGGAAGAGAGTGGCAGAGCGGGACCATGAAAGAAAATTTTGGCCATCAAATAAGGAGGTAGTGATTCGCAGGTTGGAGTTTTCACTGAAGACAACAATCTGTCTCTCCATCAGTGGTTGAGAAGTGGTTGAGGTTTCTGTAGACTCTTCCATAGCAAAAAACAACCCAACAATGATGATCCAAAGAAATGACTTAAAAATAGGATTCACAGGCTTCGTGCATCATATCGAGAAAAAACAATTCAACGATGATCCATAGAGAGAAGAGACGACCGGCACTGCCGATTAGATGGCTCTGGATTGTGGTGGCGCGCTGGTGGTGGCGCGCTGGTGGATGTGCGCTGGTGGATGTGCGCTGGTGGTGGCGCTGATGATGGAGATGGCGGTGGATGGATAAGTGAAGGCGCTAGTGGACTCAGTAGATATGAGGAAGGCAGGCGAGGCTGGTGGCGGTGCTGCTGTTGGCGGCGGATGGCGCGGCTGGAGGCGAGGCAGGGGCACCGATGATGGGCGGTGCACTGGATGGTGATGGCGGTGGTTGGCTGGACGGCAGTGGTGCTGGATGGCGGGGCGAACTGGATCGATGGCGTACTAGATGATTGCTGTAGATGTGGGATTCGCCGGTGGCTAAGGTGTTGCTGGATGGTGATGGTGGTGGCACGCTGAACGTGGGTCGCCGGTTATGGGGTTCACCGGTGACAGGGAAGGCGACTGGATGTGCTGCGACGGGAAGGGATGGGATGTCGACCGGCGGCTGAGGGTCGAGGAGATGTGGTGGCTGAGGGTTGCTAGGGTTTGAGGGGGAGAGAAAAAACGTGAGAGATAACTCTACTGATGGGAAAAACGTGAGGGGAAAAAATGAAAAAAAGAGCTTAACCCTAATTAGGGTGGCTCGGATACCATGATAACTTTCTAACTTGAATAATTTTATTAAAGACTAAAGCTCAATATATATAATACAACCCATGCCATTATTTAGGAAACTAAATAATGTGCAATAAGGTAGAATAGGAAAGAAATAACTAGGGAATAAATGATTGGTCAACATGACCATAATAAAGAAGATATGAAATAGATGATTGGTCAACATGACCTTAATGGGAAAAAAATGTGATTGCAAATAAATAAAATGTGATTGCCAACATTATGAAGTTAAGAAGAAGACACAGGTAAGAAGAATCAGTACCTTCAAAGAGTATGAAAAGATTTTGGCAGTCAGGGGTATCGAATTGGTCTTAGCCTCATCAGCAACATCCCCTGGTAACATCACGGCCCAGACCAGCCCGACGGTAGTAGATGGATCTAGAAGCCAATCTGTTCTCTTGACCAGGCTCCTATCTTCTTTCGTCAGCACGGGGGACCATAAGCTATCAGCCCGAGTAGTTTGATCTTGAGCAGCTGCCCTTTCAGCCGCTTTCCCCATAACTTGTCGGGAGAGTTCGCCACTCCTTAACCTCTTCAAGGCTCGTGCCTCCTCCGTCGGTTCTGCCGTCTCTTGGGACCTCATGCAAGCGCGGAGAGTTGGACTGACCATCACAGGAGGAGCAGGAGGTTGGACCCAATTTACTGGGACTGCGGGGATGGGTGGTGGTGGTGCGACTTCAACAGCAGTAGGAGGAGCAGAAGAAGATGAAGGGGTGACCTTCTTGGGAGGCATGGCGGATCTTTTGCGGCCCGCCGCGTATATGTTGGAAAAGTTTCAGCCGGTCATATCTTCGTCAGAGTCGTCTTCTCAGTTCCGCAACACAGAGAATATGTGGGAGGGTCTTGGAGGGTCCTGGGATGATGTCCCAGCAACCTCGGTTCCAACAGAAGAAGATGGGTTTTCCCACCGGTCTACTTCCTGCAGGACGTCGTCTTCTTTGATGTCAATCACAGGGGGCGCAACAACCGTCACCCCTTGATCCGCGGTAGGGACTCCGAAAGGGATGGCAAGTTCGGCAGGAGCTACGTCGAGATCAACTGCAGGATGCCTTGCACCACAGTAATCGCGGTAGTGCGTCACGTACCCCAGAAGACTCTCGACAGATCTGTCTGATTGCTTTGGATATCTCCTTGGTCTTCACAAACTTGTTGTGAATTGAGTTTCTCTTGACGGGAGGATCTGCAGCAACAAAGAAGAAAGAAGAATTAGTCAGAGCCCATAAACAACAAAAGAGAAGGTTAAGTGAAAAACAAGGAAAGTTACTTACGATGGGCCCCGTCTGAAGAGGAACTGGGTTCACCCTCTTAGAGCGGGAAATGAACTCCAAATTCCCTGGCACGATCAGGAAATCGTCGTCGTCCCCTCTGGTGAAGTTTGGGAGCCACAAGACCAGCCTACCCCGATTAACACGAACCTTCAGATACTACACACCATCCCGGGTATGGTTGATGGTGTAATGGTACAGCAGTTCCTAGTGCCAATCAGGACTCCAGTTATCAAGTTCAAGGCAGTGACGCCCATTACAGCCCGGACAGTGTTGGTCGCCACTTGCATCAAAGTCAAGTTCAAGAACAAAGAAAATGATACAGAAGGGGGTGAAGTGGGAATCGCACCACAGCCTCAATAATATGGATTACTGGGATGTGGAGAGTGGTGTTGTCAGCAGAGCTACATAAGTAATCCTCTGAAGCCAAACTGATGGCAACATCCTCAGAAATCTCGTAATCCTGTCAGAAGTGCTCAATCGTCTCAGGGGTATCTACCAAAGATCGGAAGAAACCCATTTTAGAAAAGACTTACAGAAAGTATTGGAAGATCAGAAAGGTTGCAGATTGGATTAGGGTTTCGCAGAAGCTCTAGTTCGCAAGAAGGATTTCGAAAGAAGAAGAGGCGACATGAGTTTTGAAGGAGCGCCAGTGTTTATATCTAAGGGGCAACATGTGTGGGAAGTGGCCATCAAAGGGCAGGTACTACATCAAAAGGCACGCCTCGGTCCCATCACATTAAATGCGCATTTATGCGGCACCTCTCAAAAAATGACGGTTAGCTTTATCAGTTAGTGGAACGACAACGATAGGATGTCTGTTAGCTTTGTCCACTCTGGTTGTGCGACTGAAGTAGCCAAAGTTAGGGGGCAATTGTGGTAGGGTAAACCTAGATCTGCCACGTGTAAAGGGCAAACCCTCGATACCCGGACATTAATTGGCAGCACGACACCCATCATCCATTCATCGGTACAGAAAGTTGCGTCATCAGCAATCCCGTATTGTAAATTAGGTCAGCCCGGTGCGACGTGGCATCCAGCTAGTGTGGGGACCAGTTAACCAGGACAGTAGTTGTTAGATCTCGATTGATATAGTCAGCCACGTGTCCAATGGCTATCTGCACTACGGGTTAGGTTAGCCCTGCGTGGCTAACATCCAGGTAGTTAGACAATCAGCTATTAATGGACGCGTGCGCTGGATCATGACCTAAGAAGCACGGGTACTCCAAAAATGGCGCCGTACGAGTACCGGGTACTTCGTGGGTACGGGTACGGCAATGGATACTTCAAAAACGTACCGGGTACTTCAAAAATGTACCGGGTACTTTTGACTTAAATGGATACGGTAGTGGTACTTCGTGGGTACTTTTATGGATACATTTGGAGAACATTGCATTTTGAAAAAAATATGAATGAACAAACCTAATAGTCTTGGACTCATGTGTAATTCTCATTCTCTTAGACATGAATAGACCACATATGCCATTTAGCTCTAGATTTATAATCGGACATCATAAGTTAGAAGACACGCTCAAGACTTGAGATCGACAACTGATTCCACCGGTGACTGACATCAGTCCTTAGTCGTTAGTTTCTCTTTCTATCACGTTGTTCAGTATCTAATGAGAACTGGAGTGATACAAACTTATTTTGTATTTGATTTTCTATTTATTTTTTAATTTCATTCATATAAAATAAATTCTTATGAGAAGAGAACTGTTATTTTTTTGTAAACTAATCATTGCTTTGATCTAAGCATGTTGAAATTAATATATGAACTTTTAAACTTTTATTTCTCTTTTTGGTTGTAAAATATGTTTATATTTATTTTATGGAATAAAACATAGTAAAATAATAAATAAATATATCTGTAATTTGTCGTACCCATGCTGTACCCGTACCCTACTTTTTTAGGTTGCTGGCGTTTCTCGTACTCGTACCCGTACCGTACCCGTATCCCTTACCGGTACCCGTGCTTCATAGATCATGACAGATACAACTAGCCACACATTCTATCCAGTTCCTCTACTATGCGGATCAGGTTGGCCCTGTGCGACTAACATCCGTGCGGTGTGGAGACCAGTTAATCAATGTGATGCATGTCAGATCAAATGTGATATAGCTAGACACGTGCGCAAGCAGTGCCCCTCTGCGGATTAAGTTGGCCATGTGCGGCCGACATTCCCCAGTGCGGCAACCAGTAATACGGTGCGGGAAAAGTGGCTGACAACGTATACATGTATCGATCATCCGGTGGACGGTGGATGGCACGCGTGTCAGGCCACCATTATCGAAAGAATATTTTGAGTTCCAAGAGCAGTAAAAGGTGTGCCACGTTCCATTCTGTCAAGAATCTGGTCAAACATCTGTTAGACGGCAACGGAATCAAGGAAAAAGAGACAAGAAGTTCCAGGCAGCTCTCGATTACCCGCAAGAAGTTGGTAATCCAGAAGATCAGTGTATAAGCCAAAGTTCAACCACCTAGAATAGGTACATGCTATTTTGTCCTCAGACTCTGACTTTGCGCTTTTATACAATTTTCTTCGATAAAGGACTAACTTAGTCATCGGAGAGCCTTCCGGCCACTAGCGGTGGGAGGTCCTCTAACCCCTTTTTTGTAAGCGCGGAGATAGGGAGGAGTACAGGCGGACTAGCAGGGTGACCATTCGGATTCAATACTTTACAACAATGTTTTCAACCAAAATACTTGGAAAATACTAAACCATTTATCTCCAACATTGCTACAATACTTTACAAGCAAACAGTGGAATGTAATTAAAGGTTGAAATGGTTGAGATCATTTGATCAAGTTGAATATCCGACGGAGTAAAATGTTAAATTTGCTGCACAATACATACATGAAAATATGAATAACCATGCAGCCATGCCTAATATCAATTTCAGAAGAGTATTAACCAGGCATCAGTAAATCGACAAAGCTGAAAAAGAATTTAATTGATTGGCCTTCATACCTCTCCTCTGCAATACTATCAACATAAAATATCAAAACAACTCCAAAGAGACTGGTACTCAGAAAAGCCCAAGCAGAAAATGGTAACTCTATACTGCTATCAGAACTTGATCCCTGAAGTGCTCAAAATGTGCAGAAAAAAAAGAAAACAAATAGAACAAAGTCAAATTAGAATGTGGAGAGAGAGTCTCAGGGTGATATTATCCTAGTAAAACTTACAAACTGGTGAAATTAGTCAGTTTTAGGGCTGAACTTACTATAATCATGTCCCACATGGCTACAGGAAAAAGAAAACATGTTGCAGCAGCAATAGTTACGGCATGAAGTCGCCTCTTAAATTGATTCTGAAACAGAAGAATGAGCAAAACAGATAATGCCCTGGATAAAAGGGTGCTTGGTGCTGATTTATTTGGTGTATCATAGATTTTGAATTATAAATTCTATATTCTAGATTATGAAAAACTCATAATCAAAATTTGTGGAAGTGTTTGGGAGATGTGGGGAAAATAGACCTGCTCATCTAAGATAGCATCAATTTTGTCATTGTGTGCAGGGATATGGGGTAGTAAAGAAGTATCAGGCACTAAGTCTGGGTTATTATCAATGGTAGGGGCATCAAATGGCTCATTTGGAGGGTGAATGTGACTTTTGAAAGCAACAAGGTCTTCAACATTAAAAATGGGGCTGAAATTATAGTGAGAGGGGATATCAACAACATATGCATTTGATCCAACCCGTTTTAATATTTTAAAAGGGCCAGCACTACGAGCTTGCAATTTCGAAACAGATCCAGGAGGAAAACGTTCCGGCCTTATTCTAATTATCACATAATCATCAACATTAAAATCAACGTGCCTTTTATGTAAATCAGCTCTAAGTTTATATGTTGCATTAATTGCCTCAAGTCGCTTATTGATATCAACATGCAAGTCTCGAATATGTTGCGCAAATGTATCGGCCGACTCAGACACTCTAGCAAATGGAGACATGGGAACTAAATCCAAAGGTTTTCTGAGTGTATAACCATGCACAACTTGAAAAGGGCTCATTCCTATCGACCTATTCATGGAATTGTTGTAGGCAAATTGTGTTGTGGGTAGGATCAAATCCCAATTCCTATGATGGTCCTTAGCTAGACACCTTAAGAGATTTCCTAAACTACGGTTAACAACCTTTGTTTGACCATCAGTTTGGGGGTGATATGCTGTGGAAAATTTAAGCTTCGTACCAACTAAATACCAAAGGGTTTTCCAAAAATAGCTACCCTATGATTAAAATTTATTTGATTAAAAACCGCCGATAATCCTAACGCTAGGATGAAAATTGATTTGAACGCCAATTAACCCTTACGCTAGGATTAAAATTTACTTGATTAAAACTCGCCGATAATACTTACGCTAGGATGGAAATTGATTTGAATGCCGATTAACCCTTACGCTAGGATTAAAATTGATTTGATTAAAAACCACTGATGATCCTTACGCTAGGATAAGAATTGATTTGAATGCCGATTAACCCTTATGCTAGGATAAAAATTGATTTGAACACCGATTAATCCTTACGATAGAATTAAAATTGATTTGAATGCCGATTAACCCTTACGCTAGGATTAAAATTGATTTGAACACCGATTAACCCTTACGCTGGGATTAAAATTGATTTGACCTTTACGCTGAGGCCTTGAATTGAATTTAGAAATACCCCCTGATATGTGCATGTATTTCTCATTTTTCGCTTCTGATTGATTGCCTTTGATTTCCCTTCAGGATGGCTACCCGTCGTCGCCGTGGGAAGGAGCCTGCTTCTGAGGCTGGTCCTCTGAGAGCTACATCTGGTTCAGAGACTAGTGACCCCCCGTTCTTTGATGTTGATGAGGCTCCCGGTGTGCCTATTCCTCGTTGTGGTTTCTATGAGGAGTTTTTTGCCTCGGGCATTGGTGAGGCCCTTCGAGGTCAGATGATCCTTCCAGAGTTTAGTGGTTTGGGATACCCATTTGTTGTCCCGATTGGGTTCACACCCTTCTGTCTTCCTGCGAGCGCAGTCCGTCCCTCGCGATAGGATCTTCAGAGGCGCTTGGTTCCAGGCCGTTATGATCTGTAACGAGGCCCACCCTGTTTATAGAGACTTTTTGGTAGCGTAGAGTTTCGGAGACTCCCTTAAATCCCCCCCCCCCTTCCGTGCTCGTCATGCATTGGTTTTTGCCTTGTCAAAGCGTTGGTTCAGTGAAACCAACACTCTTCACCTCGGCGACTGTGAGCTCGGTGTCACTCCTTTTGAGTGGGCAGCTATCACCGGCCTTCGTTTTGGCGGTGCCCCTGTTTTCCAGATTGCCGGGACCATTGATGATTTGGACCATGTCCTTCGCATTTCTCGCTTTGAGCTGAGCGGGAAGCACATCCATGGATCTGTTTTGCACGGAGGGCCTTCCTTCTACACTGTCCCTATAGATGGCCTTGGTTTGTACCAGCGTCGCCGGAGACTCATGCTTCTCCTTATAGTGTCATGCTTTTTGAGCAATAATGGCACTAAGTTCCCCGTTGCTTACGTTAGCCTGGTTGATTTTGACAACGACGCTCATTTGGATTAGAGCTCCTTCACTTTCGCTACCTTCTTCCAGGCTATGTGATGCTGAGTGAGTTGTCCCGCTCTTACCCAGCTTGGATTTTGGCCGATTTTGCTTTGGTGGTCTTACGAGCATATGAGTGTTCCTCGGTCGATTGCTTCGCGGGATCTTGAGACCTTTCCGACGACACTTCGCTGGTCCCGACCCTCGACACGCTCTGTCGATCTGCTAGATTTTGTGACGCTTCGCTTGCAGCTGGAGTTGATTATTCCTGATCAGATCATCTAGCAGATTGAGGATGATGATTACGCCATGGAGCTGTTCCTATCTCGCTATAGGTGCGCCTTCTTCTCCTTCACCTCCTGGGAGCTATACATGGGAGATCACTGCTGGCGCCAGGTGACTGGCGAGATTCACATTCCGGAAATCACCTTTTTCACCGAAGTACATTCAACACGAGGCGAATTTTTTTTTCATGATCTAGATAACGAGGCGAGTTCAACGACTGTATTTAGCGACGAATCGGTCACCCGGATCATTACTCGACGATGCGACGCGCAACGGTTTGTGTCGAGATTATTGGACAACAAATGGACAAAAGTTCCATTCTTTTTTCTAAAAGTTATTCCCCCCCAACATTCGGATCCAAATTTTTGGAGGAATATATCCAAAAGAATCAACTTTCCATCCTCAAATCATGTAGCCACGCGCACAAAGCAGCAGACAGTGCTGACGTCATGTCGCATCTATAGATGCGACATGGTTCTATATATATAGAGGCCTTTCAGGCCATTTGAAGAGAGAGTCATACACACAAAATTGCTGCAGAATTAGCCAGCCATCTTTTCCTTCAGGCAAAAGCCTCAAAACTCTCCAAAAATGTCCAAAGTCTAGCCAAAAATCAACCCGAGCCTTGCTCCGTCCAAACCCGACCTCAACTTCAATTTTTCCTAATGTTTTCCAGCCCCAAAATAGTACCAAATCAGTACCTAATTCAATTCTGAGACCAAAGTCTCTCCCGAAATCAATCCCTTCTTCAAAACCCTAAACCGTTTCATTCCCGAAAAATCCAAGAAAGCGCCCGTTCTAGCAAAAACTCTTCCGAAATTTAATTAATAAATTTTGATATGTTTGCTTTTATTTTCCAGTTTATATTTCATTTAGGAAAGTCCCGGTATATATTTCCGAATTATAGTTCGGTATAGTAGGGATTCTCGTGCCCGAATAATCTAACGTATTATAGTCAAACGAATATTATCGATGAACTTCTCCTCTCAATTGTAATTACCGACAAGGTATAAATAAATTTGCTTATTTTATTTCAATTGCGATCTAATCCATATTATTCATGTGCGTGAGTAGAAAATGAATCGCGGATGCCCTCTGTGATTTATTTTTCGCCATATAATGAAAAGTTAATTTTCCAAATGCTTCATTTTGTGATATTTCGGTCTCGCGTATGGCTATGCCTACCGGCTGTTCGGTTATATCTTGACAACCGGGAAATTAACCTTTTATTATTCAAAATCAACATTCTCAGAATTGTTAAAATGGTCGTCTCGACTAAAAGCGTGGTTATGCCTATAAGTCGTCGATCATTGCGCGAAATTCGGAATATTAATTCTCAAAACCGTTTTATTCGGTTATCTATCTATATTGTTGCGGCATTCATTTTAGGAGGTGGTATCGTTTAGCTTGGTCGTAACAGCACGACCTATCATTATTATTTATCTATTGTATTTATCGCGCTCAAAATCAACAAAAACATCAAATAACAAAAATCAATAAAAACACCAAAATCAAAAATTTTAAATTTCGTAATTCGAGCTAACAGCGAATTAAGTAACTAGGTGGCATTGGATCAAAGGAATAATTTGTAATTCAACGTGCTGAATTACTTATTATCCTTTTGGAATTTAAATCAAAATTCAAACAATAATCAAAATCTTTAAATTCCGTTATTCGAGCCAACAACGAATTAAGTAACTAGCTGGCATTGGATCAAAGGAATAATTTGTAATTCAACGTGCTGAATTACTTATTATCCTTTTAGAATTTAAATCAAAATTCAAACAATAATCAAAATCTTTAAATTCCTCAATTCGGGCCAACAACGAATTAAGTAACTAACTGACACTGGATCAAAGGAATAATTCGTAATTTAACGTGCTGAATTATTTATTATCCTTTTCAAAATTTAAATCAAAATTCAAAACGGAAATAAAAATTCAATTCGAACTGCCGGCGAATTAAGTAACTAGCAGGTTTGGATGAAAAGAATAATTAGCAATTCAATTTGTTGAATTACTTATTATCTTTTTGGAAATTCAAACAAAAATCAACATTTCAAGAAAACCAAAAATCAAAAATCAAAATCAATATTTTTATAAAAATTTATAATTAACATTTTCATTCAAATTCAAAATCAACATTTTCATTCAAATTCAAAATCAACATTTTCATTCAAAATCAAGAATCAAAATCAACATTGTTGAGAAATAATTTTCGATATGTATTCTTCTCTCAAAGAGGCTCAATAAATAGACTTTGTACAGAACCATTTTAGGAAATAAAATAAAAGGGAAATATTCTACCTACCCCTTTTAAGTGATTTACAATCTACCTAATTATTTTACAATCAATTACAATCAATCAACCTACCTAATTTATTTACAATCAATCTAATATTGAGCAACTAAGAAACAACACTTGAGTAAGAGTATTGTGTGATCGTCGTATAGTTGTAAAGATGAAGGATAAGTTCTACCGTAGGGCCATAAGGTCAGCCATGTTATACAATACAAAATATTGAGCGACTAAGAAACAACACTTGAGTAAGATGAGTGTAGATTAAACGATAATGTTGAGATATATGTGTGGTAAAACTTTGCGAAATATAATTAGAAACAAAACCTTCATGATATGGTAGGGGTAGCACTGCTAGAAACTAAGATAAGAGAAATTAGATTAAGGTAGTTTAGACATGTCTATCATAGTCCCGTTGACGCGGTAGCTAGGAATGATAGGGTTATGACATATGGCAGCACTAAAGGAAGGGGTAGACCTAAATTGACTTTAGAAGTGATACTTCATAAGGATCTAAGTTTACTATGTATAACGGAAGACAATGCACTCAACAAAGCACATTGGAAAAAAGAATTCGTGTAGCCGACCCAATTGATTGGGACTTAAGGCCCAGTTTGGTTTGGTTAGTAGCATTTGAGAATATAATCAGACCACTTAGATTGTGGATGTACTTTTGATCATAATACCCTTACTAATGTTTATTAAATTATGCATATACATCGTAAATTCTTTGTAAATCTTCATAGTGATTTTATTAATATATGAAGCACGGATTCCTATACGAGATACGGATATGATACGATACGGATACGTAGATACGTCTTTTTTAAAAGTAGGATACGATACATTGGGGATACGTTGAATATAAAAATAAAATTCCATTGACAATTAAAGTTATTCATGACACGAGTTCACCATTCATAATCATATGCCAAGCAAAAAATGTTTCATTTAATATCATCATCATCAAAAATCAAAAGATTGACATTCTCCATAAAAAAAGATATAATCATTATTCCATTTCACTAAACTTCCATCGCTTCATTGCACATTTCCTTGTCATCACCGTCGTCTGTAAAAACTACGACCTCGAACTCCAGTTCATCAAGAGAGAGTTGTACAATGTCAAGCTCTCCAACATCCCCAAATGAATCAAAAGCATCTTCGGCAATGTCCCACATTTTTGTTTGCCCTTCCATGTATTTCAGAGTTCTTGATAGGAGGAGGAGGTTGCTATGAATGAAAACCAAGTCTTCCGCACGTTTTGGAGTCATCTTAATCCTTTTAGCTGAATGCACAAATGAATAAGTACTCCAATTTCTCTCGCTACATGATGATGATGAAGGTTGCAAAAGTAGCTTTATGGCTACGCTTTGAAGCAAAGGTGCACTTGCACCATAAGTAACCCACCAACTCTTAGGGACCATTGCATAACGATAGTTGATAGAATCACTATCCCCAAAATCTCCCCCCTTACTTGAAAAATTGGCAAATTCCAAGTTAGCCTTTGAACGATCCACCGAATTAAGAAGAAAAAATTCATGCATTTCATTCTTTCTCATGCAACCTCAACATCTTTATGCGGAGCCACTCTATTAGGACCCTCTTAAAGCCATTCTTCACTATAGTACCTACATAATACAAATAAAAGTTCAAAACGTATCTAGAGCGTATACGGGCGTATCCAAAACGTATTCGAGCATTAAAAAGGAAAAAATAGAATACTCTAAAAAATGTATTCAATACGTATCTGGAACGTATCTGGAACGTATCTGAGCGTGTCCGTGTCTGATACGCGTACGGTACGATATACGAAGCCTAAAATAGAGTATCTATGCTTCCCAGTTGTCGCGCCGGGAAATTTTTCTGTCCTTCCCTCGTCCCCCTTTCGGCGGGGGTCGTTTTCCGGGACGGGAAAAGATACGCTGATGGAGGG
>NMUG010001510.1:0-17741 GCA_002855965.1 Monotropa hypopitys | reverse complement strand
GACTAAAAGTCTCACCCAAAGACCTAGGTAAGTCGGAACGAGCGCTCTGATACCAACTGTAACACTCCCAAATTTTGAGATATTTTTTTTTTGAGAAGTGTTAAATAGGTAAGAGTATCCGAATAAAAGGGATAAGTACTAGTCAACTACGCTATACAACCCACCACAACAATTATTACAACAAATGCTTGCGCTACTCTAATACAAATAAAAGAGGCGAATAGGGTTTTATAACATAACCCTGTACAACGATGCCTCAACTAAAAGAAAAGGCCAAAATAGGATTTATATGATTATCCCGTACAAGGTGGCCAACAGAAAATAAAGAGCTATACAACCACTGAAAAGAAGAACAACCTATCGACTACAGTCTGCCACAGTCCGAGTCCTGTGAAGGATCCAGCAGCTACTCCAAGTCAAGGAAGAAAGACCCTACAAAAGTAGAGGGTCAGGCACCACCGCCTGGTAGAGATAATCCATCTCCTACCGTCTATAATATTGGGTACACAGGCATGACAATGCAAGGAATGTAAACTATGCAATGCAATGGATCTCATTATAGTGTAAAACCATTAGTTTGTTCTTTCATTTCACATTCGACTCAAAGTAGGGTAAAAGTAAGACAAGACTCAAAAGAGAGTTACCAACACTGAACATGACCCTACATTTTCCAAAACGACTCATTTCCTTTCTTTCAAAACAATTGGTTTCTAGTATACAAATTTTCCCACATTATTCAGTGTTTTCATTCATTTCCCGCCCCTTATAGAGATAAGGGCAATATCAATCATTGTTTGAGTTTTCGGCTTGTTCCGCGCTAGTCGCTCGTCAACAGACTAACCGATAAGATCCTCGTATTCCCCAACACGTCGGGAGGGGCCAGACAACCCCTTATTGCGCAATGTCGTGAGTGCTCGCACTAGCCACTCAAGGTAATCCCAACTACCCGTATATCAAGCCAACTCATGTTATCACATTAATTAGGGTCTTTAGTTCAAGTTCATATTTTCGTTCATTGTTTCAGCGCGAGTAGGGCAACGCCTCCTAGTTCTCCATATAGACCCAATTATGTGATTTTCCCATTTTCTTTCCAAAATGTTCCTTTTTCTTCCCAAAACATTTCATTCGTTCGCAAAACCATTCTTTTGTTCAATTCGTTTCAAAAACGTGTCAACACAACGTTTCAACCCACCGACACCCATAGGAATCCCAAACAAGTCATTTTCCCCCAATATAATTTTATAAAACGACGACGACGGAGTTTTCATAAAAATTGGGTCTTTTCGAAATTAGATTCGGAATCGAACAATTAACTTCCTAGGGAACTCATAGAGACCCTAGACAATACCCATACCCAACCAATTGATACGAACGATAACCCGTTAATACCAAATTCGTGAACACACCAATTCTACGGATTTTCATGAAACGATTGAAAAGGAATTAAGAGGGCCAACATTACAAACGAGAGGGATAGAAAACTCTACCTTGGCCGGAGCTCCGGTGACACTCGCCGGAAAAGTCGCCGGAAAACTCCATGATCGCCGGAGTAAACAAAGCCCACCATTTCCAAGCCCTCGCAATACCCTACAACGTTAATGGAGACCAAAACCTTAGCCGAGCAACCAATACAAACCTAGAGTTTTGGAGAGGGAGAGAGACTTACCACACGAGGACGATCGGTGCACATCAATGCGGAGAGAACGATGAGAGGAACGCCGTTAGAACTTCGCAGTTTGGCCGAATCTTCATGGATTGAGAGAGATGGAAGAGAGAAGGTGGAGAGAATGAGTGATGGAGGTAGAGAGAGAGTAGATTTAGGGGTTTTGGTGAGGAAGAAAGGGTAAAATCGTGTATAGATAGCTTATATAGGACCCCCACACGAAAATACCAGAAAGCCCTTCATTTAACCTTTCGCGTAGAAAAATAAGCCTTCACGACCGGTACACGTGATGTGGTGTACCGGTCGGGACCTCACAGAGGTGCCCACTGCCCTTTCTCGACCGGTACACGTGATGTGGTGTACCGGTCGCCAAGAGTAAAAATTTACTGACTTGGCAAGGTGGAATTTCCAAAAGTATTTTGGCCCTAACTTCTTCGTCCGAACTCCGATTGAGACGATTCAAGTTGCGTTGGATTCGTAATCGAATTCTCTACGACTTTCATGAATCAAGATTTTTGATTTGAAGAATGTATCTAATCGATGGATTTTGAAAACACGTTTAACGATTTAATCGAACGATCAACGGTCAACGAATATCATGCCGGGGATGCCCAACTCACCCGGACTCACTAAACGATACATGAAATTCGAGTTATTGACTTTATTGAAATGAATGGAAATTAATTAAAATTTCCGGAGTGTGACACCCCAACACTGGGACCACCCCAGGACAGACAGGACCAATCCCTGCTATGCAAATTCCAACTTCAAATCCATCATTACCAATGGGAAACCTTCCTCCACCACTAGCAGCCGTCACTCTGCCAACTCAACCACACTATGTCCCAACTCTACCTACTTTTCCACATGCCTAAGATGACTTGGAAAGTCATTTGGACAACATCCCCATCAAGAGAGAAGATGCACTGTTAACTTTGAAAGTCCAACAATTGGAAGATGCCCTTAAGTCTCTCCGAGGGCCAAATGCTTATACTTTGACTAGTTTCGAAGACCATTGTTTTTATCTGGGTATGCAGTTACCGTTGAAATTCAAGATCTCATATTTTTCAAAATACAATGACACAGGCGAACCCATGACGCACCTACGTATATATGTCGGAGCATTATGTGGTTATCCTAATCCAGAAGGATTAATGATGCACCTCTTTTAACACAGTTTAACCGGGGCAGCAACACAATGGTTTGCCGATCTGGATCTGAAATGCTTCCGCTCATTGACAGACCTTTCTCAAGAGTTTGTCCGCCAATATTGTCACAACACAGAGATGACAGTTGACCGTGTTTTTCTCATCAGAATGAAACAAGAATCTGGAGAAATATTCCACAGATATGCTCTCAGATGGAAGAGCCAGGCATCTCAAGTTGATCCACCTCTAGCCGATTTTGAATACGTTCATTTATTCATACAGACATGTCAAGGAATGTAATATGAAAAATTCTGCACCTCTATTGGGAGGTCGTTCAACGAGATCATCTTGCAAGGAGAAATGATCGAAGACGGTATTAAGACCGGAAAAATCCTGGATCCGTATGCTAAAACGGAGGACTCCTCAACATCACATACCAAGAAGCCTCCTCTGAAAAAGGCTAAGGAACCCGAGGTCTCAGCCGTTATGCTAGTTCCAGAACCAAATAATCAATTATCTTTCCAACCAGGATATCCCAATTTTTCTTAACAACAACCCACTTTCTACCCACCACAAAACCTGTATCAAAACCCACCAAATATATATCAAAGTCCAAACTTTCAAAACTCAGCACCTCAGGGCTCGTTTCCACGAAATGCTCCACAAAATCCATGGAGGAATAGAAATTTTACCCCACTGGAAATTCCCATGACAGAAGTATACCAACGTCTTCTATCATCGAGACATTTGACTCCCATTCCAGCATGCTCACCAACTGACCCCCTTCCACAGAACTTCCGAAGCGATCTTCAGTGCGCCTACCACTCGAATCAATTGGGACATGAAATGGAAAAAATGCCAGACTTTAAGGCATAAGGTGAAAGATCTCATTGAAGTCGGTGCCATAAATTTAGAAGATACCAAGATGTCTCCCAATGTCACCACCAATCCACTCCCAAACCATCCAGTGGTGAACATGATTTCTGAAGACCTTCCACAACAAGAACCAGATGATGACGATGAGGGCCTATCTCAAATTTTTGGTGAAATGCAAATCGCCACAATTGACCCTCCACTTTCAAGTCTCAACCTACGGAACACCATCTACCCTGCCTATCCAGGAGAAAAGTTGCACAACTAAACATAATCCCCAATGAAAAAAGCCCATGTGTTTTGGTAAAATACGGCAAGATTGACATTTACTATTTTGTATTTTCATTCTTGTCTAAATGGAATTTGTGTGCTTTCCGTTACATCTTTTCCTGTCTTGTCATGTTTATCAATAAGAGCTTTATGTATTCTGTTCATTTATTTGTCTCTGCCAAAATGACCAAGGCCAAAATACTGATATAAAAAAATTATTTTTCAGGGATCCCAAAATTCGTCCTTTTAATTCAAATAATCGAACAATATTAGCACTGGAAGAGCATGACTTCGACACTGAATTAGATTACGATCTGATGGGGTTAGAGGTTGATGACAACACCAACAATGAAATTCCAGAAGAAATCCGAGAAATGGTCGAGAAATTTGAAAACCGAAAAACTCCTAATGTCGAGGAAACAAAAACCATTAATTTGGGGACTGTAGAGATACCTAAGGAAGTCAAAATCGGAATCCATATGGATGCATACCAAAGGGCTGAATTCACAGAATTGCTTTGAGTATATCAGGACATTTTCGCTTGCTCATATGATGATATGCCAGGACTCGGTACTTTAATTGTTGAACACAGGCTTCCCATAGATCCTTCTATGAAGCCTATCAAACAAAAACTAAGGAGACTCGGGCTTGAATGGAGTCTGAAAATCAAAGAAGAAGTGATAAAGCAGTTCAACGCAGGCTTCCTACGAGTGGTAGAATATCCACAATGGCTTGCCAACATAGTCACTGTACCGAAAAAGGATGGAAAAGTCCAAATGTGCATTGACTATCGAGATTTGAATAAAGCTAGTCCAAAAGATAATTTCCCTCTTCCTCATATTGACATTCTCGTGGACAATACAGCAGGTCACGAGGTATTCTGTTTCATGGACAACTTTTCAGGGTACAATCTAATTCGGATATCATAAGAAGATCAAGACAAAACTGCCTTTCTCACTCTATAGGGGGTCTTCTTCTACCAAGTCATGCCATTTGGATTAAAAAATGCAGGTGCAAACTATCAGAAGGCAATGGTCATATTGTTTCATGACATGATCCATAAAGAACTGAAAGTCTACGTAGACGACATGATGACGGAATGACTTTTTTGGTCGTTGATTAACGGCAAAGCCTTATCATGCATTAGAAATTAATAAACACGAAAATACTACTCTAACTAGTAGAGTGGATAGGTCCGAGGTCGATCCACAGGGAAATGTCAGAGTCTAAAGAATTCGCTAGGAGAAGAAGTTTAGGTTTGCGGGTAGAGGCGGTAGGACGCTAGCCTTTTGTTTTGTTAAATAAAATAAAGAAAGAAGATGAAAACTGATTAAACTAAATAGAATGGCTATGAGGATTCTAACACTTACCTAGACCAATGCTTGACTACTCCAATATCCATGACGACACGAAGGAGGGATCACGACATAGGACCTCCCACGGGATGTTTGACTCTCAAGCACAAGTCACGGGTCAAGAGATAACACAGGGATTAGAATTCGGTTCTCTAGGCCGACTTACACTCACCGGGCAACATGCTACAAGCATGGGCAGTGCCACCTTATGTTGATGGCCCATCGAATAGGTTGACAACCCTTGGTTGGACCCGAGGTGAGAACTACATGTTCCTAACCCCTACGAAATCTCGATACATCAATTCAATAACAATTGAGTGGTTTTTAGGTGAATTCATTCACTTAGGCATTTTGTCGAACACCTAGCGAGACATCGCACCAAGTATGTGTCGTGCCATCTTATGTCGACGACACATCAAAGTGATTAACACCGCTTGGCTAAGACCCTAGGTAGTGAATTCCTACACCCCAGGCCACTACATTTCAAGCCCAAATTCGAAGCATCACATACGAGCCGAGGCTGGGGTGCTAGTCACCCCATGGCCAATCCAATGAGGCTAGCCCTCCATTATCATTATACTACAACTATATATTAGCAATAAACACAAGAAAACTTAACACATAAAATGAAATACGAAATTTTATTAAACATAACACTTGAAATAAATTACATCAAAAGACAGAGGAAAAAATTCCTTACGTCGTCAAAGCTTGAAAAAACCTTCGAAAATCCATGGATGCACCTCAAATGAGGGAGAAGAAGAGGGGGAAGAGAGGGAGGCTCTCAACTCCCAAAAACCGTAACAAAACATAAAACATTACCTAATTCTTTACAAAATCGGACTACAAAACATATATATACTCTTGCTCTCAAATATTTACAAAACTGCCATTAATGAGGCATTTCCTGCAGATCTCCAAATCCTAGACCGGTCTACCAGAAATGGGTGGACCGGTACACATTTCTGGTTTAGCCCTCTGCTGCTCCTAGACCGGTCCACCAAAAAGTGGTAGACCGGTACACATCCTAGACCGGTACACCAAAAAATGGTAGACGGGTACCCGTTTAGCAGATTGATCTTTGTTGCTCTTTTGATGCTCTTGTCTTCACCTCGTGGCTCGGGTTGGTCTCAGGGACTTCCAAACTAGTCCGGGAAATGCTAAACAACCTGTACAAAACACAAAAAACTACCAAACAAGATTAAATACATATGTACAAAACATAACTAAATAGAAAATAACTAAGGACAAAAACTTAACTAAAAGAAACTAGATTGTCACATACAAACTACAATATTATGTGCCAATCACACCCCCCAATTTATTGTTTGCTAGTCCTGAGCAAACTCACACTACGAATCGATTTTAACTAACATCAAATAATGAAATAGATAGGTCCTTTAAACCCCCGGGCTGCCCCGGTAGGACGAGTAAGGTCTCGTGAGGGTTTTCAACAATGATAACCCACAAAACATAGTAAATTGCTTAAACATGGCATGCCAAACTATGCAAGTCAAACTCAACAACAAAAAGAAAGGAAAATGGATCCTAGAGAATAAGTGCAGGCAAACTAGGTTCAATAATGCTAGCAAGTGTAAAAATAAGTCATGGCATCAAGATTAACGTGTACGTGCAAGGCTTTTTCGTCGCAAGTGAGACAACAACCCAAAAGTCTATCCGGACCGAGTCTCGACTTCGATTCTCACCGTGTCATGCACTCAACAAATAAGACTCTTTGAAACTAAGGTGCATACTCAAAATCTCATATGTGCGGGCGGAAGATACATATAATGAAAACCAAAACGTTCTGCACATTGTGACGCGAAAAAAGCTCTATATAAGTGGATAGATTTCATGACTAGAAATGCATAGCAAAGGGAACATGTGCTCTAAATTGACATGTACAAATGATTGTCAGACTATAAGATCAATTAGGTCTTTTCGGTTATAACGTAAGGTAAAGAAATGTATCAGATATGTATCGGACATGTATCGGATACGTATCGGGCTAAGGGTTATCTTTGGAGCTTGAGAATATGCATGAACAAGTGATAAGAGGGCAAATCAATCAATGGGGCCCTCGTCAACTAAAATACACCTCCAATTCTTTACTTTTCAACTACACCATATTCATTTTTTCTATTTCTTTAACCACCAATACATCCCAAAACATGAAGAACAAGGTGTTTCTTCTTTACAAATGATTAGGTGACCCCCCAACTTGTTTGGTTTTCCAACTTTTGAAATTTTTATGATTTGTTTTTAAGGGGAAGGTACACCAACAATGGATAATAAACATAAACCACCGTATGACTCCCAAATACATCTAAAACATGATTTTCACCATTCTCAAGCAAAATATATGGAAATGTAAGGCTTAATCAAGAAATTGGTTCATGTTAGGGGGCTCAAGTGGGCTAGCAAGGGATATTTTGCAACGAACCGGCACAAATATCAAAGATTACCTAAAATCCTTTCCTAAGTCCAACAACAATCGTATATGCTAAACCAAAAGATATGTAAATTATAGTGAATTTCCAATGCTAAACAACAAAGATAACGAGATCAATAACGAGTATTTTTGTGTTCGTAACAACATAGACTTCATTTGACACCACTCCAAGGAAGATAAGACACTACGCTCACATGGGCATAAGTCTCCACTAAACTACCCTTCTAGACAATCGAGGATCGACTCACAAGCGACGTTAGCCTATTTTTTTGTGAAGTGTAAAGAGGTTAAAAATAGATGCCAAAACAAATTGTTTTTTCAACAAACTATCACAATGAACTAAGACGCCACCTGCAAGTCTACTCAGGGCTCAACAAATTCCTACTTATGTTACAGAGTTAAACTTGCAAATCCCAAAATCCATGCATAAAGCAATCCACTATTTACAGTACCCTAACTAACCAAGTCCGTCATGTGGACAATGCGAGATATACTTTTCTCCCTGCCTCAAAAGAGAAAATAGAAACAAGCGGCTATACTAGACCGTCGGAATCAAATTTTGAAAAAATTTCTAGACTAAAAAATGGGACTAAAAGTAAAAAATAAGCACAATAAGGTACAAGCACGGAAACATACGCCACTCCCCCCAACTTAAAATGTGCAATGTCCTCAGTGCATAAGACAATAAAAAAGGAAAGAGTAATGTACCTCCGGGGTGGTGCAACCACCCTAACCAATCGTTACCTCAAGTCATCGATGACAATGTCCATAAAGCTCCAAGATAGACACAAAGAATCTTGTAGGACTAACAAGCCAAAACAAACTACAAGACAAACAATTAGTCCAAAATTTGCTTGCTAATGGAATCCAAGCGTGCATCACCGCTGCAAAAATAAAAGAAAGGTGAGTTCTCACGCGACTCTACACGAGTAATACTTTTCTCCCTACTATCCTCACTTAGTAGTGTACTAGAAAAGAAAGTCTCTCGGAATTTCAGAGTAGGCTGCTACTCAATAGGTGATGCCTCTCACTTTTTGGAGAGACACCCCAATCGGCTTTCGCTTCCATCCCTACTCTGCCGTGGTAATCTCAGATAATACACTACTAAGGCTAGAATAACGGGCGGCTATACTGGACCGTCCATAGCCGTTCGAGCACGACAAACACTAGAGGTATCTGAACCTCTAAGGATTTATTGTCTCCTAGACATTATTGATTTTTTTTCATATTTAAAATAAATAAAGTGCAAGAAACAAAAGAAAAGTGTAGAAAATAAAAGGTAATAAAAAAAGAACTATGCCTTCAAGAGGTGGTAACAACCGAGATAGCGACCCTCCAAGTTGGAGGATCGCATTTACATGATGGCCTCCCTAGGGGCCGTAGTACGTGGTGAACACACTCACCCCCTTCCTAACATATTGCAACCGCCCAAGCCATAAAAATAAATACTTGGAGTATAAGGGGGATTGGCGGCGTTTGAAAAAGAAATGACCAACCACCCTACCACTACGGATGGCATTGGATTTCAAGGCATTGACACAAGAAATGGAACATGAAGCATGACTCGTAAGGAGTCGGTCAATGCCAAGAAAATCAATCTTTTCTACGGTAAGTGCAAGAGGTGGTGGTAGAAGAGATGCACAAAAAATGGTGGACACTTGTGCAACCGGTGATAAAGACTTGGCCACTAAGAAGTACTCCCCAAGAGATGTCATGAAAATAGGTGTGACAAATGCACACTCAATAGGCTCTTGGGATATACTTGGCATATCAGGCTCAATGGCCAAGGTACTAACAACATTCACACTCTCACTACACCGAAAATCCACCTCAAGCTCCTCATCACTCGAATCATAGTTATAACTTACCAATTTTGGTTCAGGAGGAGTGATATGAGTGTCATTTTTTGATTCGGGGAGCGACCCCTTCACTACTTAGGCCATCAAGGTGGAATGAGAGATACCCACATCCGGGTTTTTAAGGAAAGTAACCTCCTCGGAGGTAAGACGTGCCTCCTCCAAGGGGTGTGTGGGAATGACTGGCTCAAAAATTGGAAGGTCAAAGTCCACTTGGCATGAAGAATTGAGGGCCGTGATGTTGTTGCAACTAGCAAGGAAGTGTTGCAAAGTGTCTTCTAAGAAGGATGGGTGTGGTGGTTGGGAATAAGTGTTCTCCGGAGGACAATGGTCAAGATAATCCATGGGTGGCTCTGAATAATAAGACTGGAGGAGCCACTAAAATATTTTTGGGAGCATAATTGGTATTGCAACCTTGAAGGAATGTTTGCAAGGCATTGTCCAAGGTAATTGCACGGGTACTTTGGAGAAATACTTGCAAGGTATCCTCCAAAGTAACCGTGGACGGTGGTTCGCACACATATGGCTCCACTTGAGACCACTGTTCTGGGTATGGATTGGTAGACTCCAAATGATAAAATGGTTGTGGAGCCATTGCATCGTGATAAGGATATGTAGGAGGGGGGTTCATGAGCAATCTCACATTTCCGATAAAAATTAGAGTCGTCTTGCCACTCTTGACTAGGAGGCTCGGAGAATGGAGGGTAGGTCGCCTAATATTGTTGATCCATGGTTTCCAAGGGTTACAGGAAGCCATGATCAACAACGTCTATGTTGATACCCAAATTTTGGCTCAGCCCCCACAAATTCAGAAATTCGCAAAACGACCTCCACCGGTGTCCGTATGCATATCCGGAATGTTCCGACCTCTCGCGAACAGCTCCGACGTAAGTCACAAATCTTGAAATGATGAACCCGCAATGGTAAAGTGTTAAGGAACATTTACCCGTCTCAGAATTCCATTCTGATGCACCAATCGAGACAAATTTCAAACGGACGGCATAGAAACTGCATCCGAACAGGAAAACAGGCCGGCACAGGCAGAATCATGCACGAACGTCCGAAATTCTTTTTTCTGAGGAGAATATCGAAGACAAGCACATTACAGAGAAGCTAGTATAAAAACTGACTCCATCCGATCCAGCACCGGAATTCAGTTAAGGATAAACGTCAATTCGTTCCGATTTCCATGCAACGGTCAGTCGGCCTCAGAAATCAGCGGACGTATTTTGCACGGACCTCATCTTCAAAGTCTGAAATTCCCTATGGAATAGATTTTCTGGAAGTTAAGCAACCCAGGAGGTGCATCAACCGCTTCTCATTTCTGTCAGAATACCAGAGCTGTATTTCAGGGGTTTTCCGGGAAGTGTCCGAAATATGCCCGGGATATTTACTAAATTCGTGATCCAACCCAGCGATCATGAATATCAAATTTAAAATGTTAAAGTCAGAGTTCTCCGAGGGGACGGCTAAGCGTAAACAGAAGCTTCGGACCAAGATCAGAACTCTAGGATACTTTTTCAATTTTAAATGTATTTTCTTTTATTTTTAATTAATTTTTCCGAAGAGATAAGCTCAAAATACCTTTTAGAAGCTTCCTAAGATATCCAGCCAACACGTGGCATGCGAGCCACGCATTTGGCAGATATTTCCTATATGTCGCAACTATAGTTGCGACATATATTAATATATATAGCCGACCTCCATAACAACAATCCAGACCGAATAAACTCATTCCAACTCCATTTCAAGCTCAACCACCAAAGCCTCCGGGCATTTTCTCTAAAAAATCCTCCAAAAACTACCCAAACTTCGACCAAAAATCCGAAAAACCAAAATCCAACCAAGAACAAGCCTCGTTCTTGAAGTATCTCGAGCCTATCTTTCTTCAATAAATTAATTTGCCTTTTATTCTCGAGAGGCTCTTGATAGTCTTCTAATCCATAGTTCGGTATCAGTCACTCGGCCGCGTCCGATACTATACCCTACTATGTTTTAAAGAAGCTATCTGCAGAAGTCATCTCTCCGATTTGTACAGATACAATTAATCTATTTACCGCAATTTTTTAATATTCGTCTTTTATGCTTTCAAACACATATCTGTTAAAGATTTTATTACTTTATGTCTTTCTCCTCGTTAGAATTCGGCACATGCTTGGCTATGCCGGCTCCGCTGTCGCATACGAGAAGAACATAAAAACGTCTTTGCCCTAAAATATCTACTGTCTAGCTCGGAATATATCCAGCTCGGTTCATATATACGATACCTTAACTGTTATATATGTACTTGCCGTCTAGCTCGGAATATATCCAGCTCAGTTTATATATATGATATCTTATCTGTTATATATGTATTGCCATCTAGCTCGGATTATATCCAGCTCGGTTTATATATATGATATCTTATACCCCCTGTCCATATATATATTACAGCATATATATTCTATCTCTCTTCAGCGATTAACGTTCGCTTTCCCCAAAATACTTTCAAACAAAACAAAAATTCGGCAGTAGCTGTCAGAATTGGATCGAAGGAATGCCTTGTGACTCGGATCATTTCCGGAGCACTCGATATCCCGGGAGGATTTTTCTCACTTAAAGAAAGTAAAAATCCCTTCCCCCATTTTCCAAAATCCAGTCGAAGCTCTGTCTGATTGGTAAAAATGAATCCTTCTTCCAAAGCCCGATTAAAACATATTCCGGGAATTTTTTAGAAAACATTTTCTCAGTCGAAGTTTTGTCCGACTGAAAAATACAAAAACACTTTAAAAATACAAAACCAAATTCCTCGATTCGTACTTTGAAGTGAAAGCTTGCAGTAGCTATCAGACTCGGATCACTGGAATGCCTTGGGACTCGGGTCATGCCGATTCACTCGATATTCTTTGGAATTTCCTAAACCAAAAATATCATATCCCTTCCAAAAAACGGTCGAAGTTCTGTCCGGCCTATTTCAAAATATTCCTATCAGAAATACAGTCGAAACTCTGTTCGACTAAAATCATTTTCTCAAACACGGTCGGAATTCTGTCCGATCATAGAAAAATGCTTTTCAAGAATTTAGTCGAAGTTCTGTCTGGCTAAAATCCAAAATATTTTCAAGGCATAGTCGAAGTTCCGTCCGACTGCCTAAAAATAAAAATAACTCTTTTCAGTTGGAATTCAGTCCAACTACAAAAAAATGTTTTCCGACACTTAGCCGAAGTTCTGTCCGGCTCAGAATAAAATTCGTTTTCAAAACACAGTCGAAGTTCCGTCCGACTGTCGTAAATAAAATTCAATTAACAAAACAAAATCATTTTCAAAACACAGTCGGAATTCTGTCCGACTATAGAAAATCATTTTTTGCCGAAGTTCTGTCCGGCTCAAAAATAACCCTTTTTCATCAAAACCGGGTCAAAAGTCGCCCGTATCTCTTTCAAATTTCCCCTTTTCCAAACCGGGCCGAAATCTGTCCGTCAACAACTATTTCCAGGAGTCTTTTCATTTAATACATAAAATCATTAATAATTTTACATTTTCTTTTAGCCAAGAAAACAATTGATTTCGATTCGAAAAGAGATTTATTTCTGAAAGAGAAGTATCGAAAGGGCGAGTGGGGTGCCTAACACCTTCCCCATTCGTAATTAAATCCCTGAACTCGAATTTCTGGTTTTGCAGACACCTTTCCAAAATAAAAAGACATTTTTCTTAAACAAAATGACATCTTTTTACAACAAAAATTACGGTGACTTGGTACACCACAGCTCAATACCAAGTGGCGACTCCGAAAATTCGAAATCGGCATACTCAAGCCGCCATCCGTTTTCAAACAAACCCCCATATTTTTAAATCAAACCCATCAGCGTAAATTCTTCCGCCCCGGAAAACGACTCCCACCATACGGGAGGCGAGGGAAGGACGGAAAAATTTCCCGGCGCGACAGCTGGCGATTCCGCTAGGAACCTCGAGGATTTCGGCTTGCGAAACCTTTTTCAAAAATAAATCTTTTCCAGAATTTCATAATCAATCAATTCTTGGCTTATTGTTATTACTGATTTACATCGTGTTTATTTATTTTCAGAAAAGATTACAGGGCGCGTTGCTAAATTAAACAGGTTCTGCGTTGATAAAAATCGCTGTGCTGAAACTTTTTTTTTCTGCTTATATCTTACTTGTTGATATAACTGCAAAATGGATTTTCCCTCATTTTCAAAAAAAAAAACTTACATTGCATATGTACGTTTTCCATACATCATTTGCATCATTACCTATTTTGGGTGGAGGTCATGACTGCCCAAAATGGAAGCTGTCCCAATCAACCTATTGGGGGCCCGACAGTAATCTGATGCGACCCTAAAAAGTCCGTAGCAGGAAATGAGGCACCCCAACCAAATCACCGACTCTATGATGGTTTCCATAGCAGGGCCGGAGGTCTGAAGATTTGGGAGCCATTAAACCTTATCATCCAAACATAGCTTCATACTGCATATAGTAAGCCAGTAACAGAGTCAAGCCAAAACCCTATTTACTATTCTAGGGCAAACATTTACATTTCGAGGAAAATCCTTATATTCATGCTTGCTAAACACCCCAAAGTTTTCAAGATGTATTAGAGTCTTTAGGGATGTTGGTCGAGATAGGCTATGGACTTATCATTTTTCAACTAAAATCTCCAAGTAAATTTACTAAAATCCGAGAATCCCTCCATACTTCATGTCCGAGGCACGTCTCGAATTTTAAATTTATGAGGAAGTCCATATGTCTCCAACTATCCCAAAGACCTTCTTCTTTAAGCGCATATATCTGCTAGACATCATGAACCGTCAGCGTCGGTATCGGTCAAAAGTAGATTACGGACTTGTCATCTCAGAATCTCCCGAGAAATTTCAAATCCAAGACTATCCTCCAGACTCCATGTCCGAGGTACGTCTTGAATTATAAATCTCAAAATAAGTCCATTTATCTCCCGATACCCTCAGAGACATTTTTCTTATACACTAATCCGAGCGTAGTGTTGCCATATAGGTATAGACACGGCTCATCCAGATCAGATAAATAGGAGAATTACACGGTCCCTTGCTAGAGCAATGGCTGACGATCAAATTCCTCAGGAACTAGAGACCGTATCCATGGAGGAACATCTTATCCTTCGTCGATCCCTAGAAAAACTATAGGTTATGATGGAGACCCTGAGGGCTCAATGTCAGGTCCCACCCGTTATACAGCCAACCGGGGCTGACCCGTTGTCTTCACAACTTTGTCACCCAACATCGGGGCAACATATGGTCCAGCGGCACCACAACCCGCTCTATTTCCGCCAACTGTAAACCCAATCTTATCCACGGGGAACTCTCTATAGCCCCCATAGCCGTTACTCTGCCAGTTATGCCACAATATATTCAAGTTCCGCCCACCTTCCCGAATGTCCAGGACGATCTCGAGAGTCATTTAGACGAGATCCCTACAAAACGAGAAGACATGCCGTTACTCCTTAAGGTCCAACAGTTGGAGGATGCCTTCAGATCCCTCTGGGGGCCTACTGATTACACTTCGACCAGTTTCGAAGACTTATGCTTTTATCCGGATATGATCTTGCCGGCAAAATTCAAGATCCCAGACTTTTCTAAATACGACGGTATTGGAGAACCCATGCCGCATCTCCGCCTCTATGCTGGGGCACTGTGTGGATACTCCAACCCAGAAAGGTTGATGATGCATCTTTTCCAGCACAGTTTAACCAGGGCTGCCGCACAGTGGTTCGCCCGCCTCGATCTGAAACGTTTCCGTTCCTGGACAGACCTTGCTCAAGAGTTTGTACGCCAGTACCGGCACAATACTGAGATGGCAGTCGACCGTCTTTTCCTTATCTGTATGAAACAGGAACCAAAGGAGGCTTTCCGTAAGTACGCCATCTGGTGGAAAAATTACGCTTCTCAAGTCGACCCTTCACTCACTAATACCGAGTATGTCCACTTGTTCGTTCAGACGTGCAAAGGGATGTATTACGAGAAATTTTGCACGTCTATAGGGAGATCTTTCAATGAGATCATCCTCCAAGGGGAAATGATCGAGGACGACATCAAAACCGGAAAAATCCTTGACCCCTACACTAAGACAGAGGATCTGTCAGCGTCAATCGCTAAGAAACCTCTCAGCAAGAAGGCCAAAGAGTCTGAAGTGTCTGTTCTCATGCCGGCCCCGAGGCCGAGCAACCCCTACTCTTTCCAGCCCGGGTATTCAAATTACCCCCAACAACAATATCAGCCATACTACCAGCCGCAGAACGCATATCAAAATTCACCTACCAATTATCAAAATCAGTAATTCCAAGGCCCGCCACCGCAGGGTCAATTTCCCCGAAATGCTCCCCAGAATGCAGGGAGAAACAGAACCTTTACCCCCATCGGTATGCCCATGGTGGAAGTATATCAACGCCTCCTGGCCTCTGGGCATCTGACGCCCATACCGGCTCGACCCTTGCCTGAAGTCATCTCATCCAACTTCCGAAGGGATTGGGTATGCGCCTATCACTCCAACCAGGTTGGGTATGAAACCGAAAGGTGTCGAAGCCTGAGACACAAAGTCCAGGATCTCATTGATGCCGGAGCCATTAATTTGGAGGACACTCATCCACCTCCCAACACAACCACTAATTCACTCCCGAATCATCAAGGGGTGAACATGATATCTTATGATACCCCATATACAGCCACGCCTCTATGGGATAATGAAAATTCTGACAAAGGCCTGTCACCAACGTCTAGCAAACTGCAAATCGCCGTGGTTGATCCTGTGCCACACTATCAGACGCTACCAAGCACTATCCGCCCCGCTCATCCAGGAGAAAAAGTCGAAAAATAGATAGCTTGTTCAGTTTACAAAGCTCGCACGTTTTGGTAAAACGCGGCACAAGCAGCAAAAGTCATTTTGTTGTTTCTTATCTCAATAGAATTCATGTATTTTCTTTCTTGTAGAAATACATATTTCTATACGCTAACGATCAATGAAGTTTTTGTGCGTTCAGTTTATTTATCTCTCTGCTAAATTAACAATGGCCTAAACTTTTGACTCAAACAAATTTTTCGTTATAGGAATCCTAAAATTCGTCCATTTCAAATTAATGATTGGACAGTCTTAGCACATAAAGAGTACGACTTCAACACCGAATTAGACTATGATCTGATGGGTATAGAAGTCGACGATGATGCTAGCGAAGAGATTCCGGAAGAGATCTGAGATATGATCGAGCAATACGAACAAAGAAAAACTCCCAACATCGAGGAAACGGAAACCATCAACTTGGGGACCGTAGAGATGCCCAGGGAGATCAAAATTGGTATTCACTTCAGCAAACATGAAAAAGAAGAGTTCGCGGTACTGCTCCGTGCTTATCAGGACATCTTTGCCTGGTCGTATGAAGACATGCCAGGTCTCAGTACAATGATCGTTGAACACCACTTGCCTATAGATCCGTCTATCAGATCGGTTAAACAAAAACTCGGACGACTTCGTCCAGAATGGAGCCTCAAAAGCAAAGAAGAAGTTATAAAACAGTTTGACGCAGGTTTTTTGCAGGTTGTTCAGTATCCGCAGTGGCTCGCCAACATCGTACCCGTGTCTAAGAAGGACAGGAAGGTACGTATGTGCATCGACTACTGGGATTGTCGCGCCCCGGATTTTCAAGCCATATTTTTTTTTTGAAATACAATTTATTTATAAATGGGGACACAAGCATGGATCATGATCACATAAAAGAAGTCCCACTACCAAACACATTTCATACTAAGCTTTCAAAATCCGAAGGTGAACGCGGAAAATATAAGTTCTAAGTTCAAACCATAGAATGTGTAGAAGAGAAGAAAAACCATATATAAGTTATTACAAACCAAGAGTAGTAATCACCCACAAACCGGGTGTCTTCCAAATGAAATAAAGTGCATAGTTCTCAAAAACCACTAAATTGCTAGAAACGATCAAGGAACATCGGGGTCCTCCAAAACATGCCTCTTTCCTGCAGAACCTTTTAAAAAAAAGGGCGTGTCACGCCAAAGTAGGAAATATCTATAGCAAACTATGTAAATGATTGGCATCACCAAAATGAATTACGAACTAAGATAACAAACAAGAATGAACTAGATGATA
>NMUG010001509.1:0-17744 GCA_002855965.1 Monotropa hypopitys | reverse complement strand
TTTTATGAACGATTGTCCCCTTGAATTAGATGCCCGCTCCCCATTTTGCCGACTTCGAGTTTGTTACTCGATCCTATCTTCTACCCGTTGGAATTCTTGTTCAATCCGTATCCTTCCTTCTTCAACCAATCACAGTACTTTGATCACAGCCTCCCTCTGTTAGATAAGAGCCTTGTAATGTGTTAAAATGTATATGGGCTGCGTTGTGCCATTTTTACCCCTATTTCAACTAAAATAATCATTTTTAAACACGAATTGTCCATAATTGATCAAATAATTAGGAAAATTGTTAAGGAAATAATGAGATAAAATCTCATATTTTTGCCCTTAACAATTAGTGACGTGGCAATATTATAGCAACAGATTACATCTAACAATAACTCTAAAAGAAGCTGCAACTGCAAACTAACAGAAACTACTGATATATAAATATGTACAAAAGCTGACAAAATGGGGCTCAACAAACTGGGTATAAACAAGACACGGGCCTAATAAAGCTGAAACAACTAAAATCCTACTACAAACTACTGAAAGTAAAATCAGAACATCTATCAACTACTGAAATCCATACTGTACACTAACCACTGCTGAAGCCAAAAGGATAGAACCTCCATAATAGACACTACACTGCAGCTCGAAAGGTGGACGACACTACCCGCGATCACCTAGAAATCGTGTAAAAAACACGACAGAACGACGGCGTAGTGAATATATAAGAACAATGTAAATAAGAAGTAGCGTAAGTGACAAATCTCTTTTTAAAATATAATATATTTTTTTCAAACCCCTTTCAAAATATAGGATTTCCTATTTTTCTTCTTTCTGGTTTTATTTCACAAAATCTCTTTCTTTCTTCTTTGAATTATAAAATAATCCTCTTCCAATCATTTTCACTTTTCCTTTTTCCAAATATTCATAAAACCTTTCCCTTATTTCTTTTCAAATCCCTTTATGATATACATATATCAAATATATGATTTCCAATATATTATTCTCAAATTCATTTCCATAGGATCCAATATTGATCCATAACCATCATAAGATCGAATAAAGATCTTTTCACAATTTTCATATCTTTTCTTTCATTTATACATATTACTAATATAGCCAAGAGTCATTCAAATCTGTTGACCAACGCTAATTTCAGATCTGTTACCCAAATTTGTCATCCCTGATGAATACATAGGTAACGAGTTTTTGGGGACCACTCACCTCCCAGCGGTAAGGATAAATATATGACACCCAACATTATTAGCACATGGCCAAAGCTGTCACCCCAGATCGACCCTGGGCCAAGGTCTTTTTCACTCATCCAACATTATTAGCCCAGGGCCAAAGCTTCAAGGCTATAAGAGTATGAACCATATAGATCTGTCAAAATATTTTTCAAAGAATAAATCAAATGCCTTTTCCATTTCCTTCCTTTTTCACATCATTAAACCAATATGCCATATTTCCATAAATCCTTTCTTTCCAAAATCCATTCAAAGAGTCAACTTATTCAAATATCTCTTCTTTAAATTACTTGCATAATTACGTAAGAATAAGGTTATATATATTATCTTATTTTAAAAGTTCTTGAATATACTCACACTGATTGGAAAGATTCTAAGCCACACCTTTCCCTTTCCCTGGAACGTCCGGCAACTCAGCACCTAACATATAAACAATGAAATATATAAGATAACTATACATTTCTTAAATTTCCAACATGTTCTAAGAATAGAATTCCTTATAAGTTCCCTAAGGCTTTCCATTGATTTCTTTATAATTAAACAATCTATTCTTAAGGTAAATTGACTATCTTAATCCAAATACATTCCTAAAATCGTTCCTAATGTTCTTAGATTACTCAAGGGTACCAAAAATTTCCAGAATAAAACTTTCTATTTTCTGCTCTACACACCGGCACAAGGACCGGTCGATACACCGGTGGATCCAGTGGTTGCGCCGGTCCCTAGACCGGTCCTAATGCCGGTCCTTAAACCGGTCTGTTCCTGTGATTTTCTGAGATTTCCAACTTCGATTTTCCTTCAGAACACATCCAAAACATCTGAAATAAAATTCTAAGGCATCCTAAGGCTAAATACAAGGATTTACATGTATTTTGGTATCAAAATTACTTCAATTTGGGTTTTGGTAAATCAAACAAGTTTTGCGAAAAATGGGTTTCCTAGCAGAAGGAACTATTGTTCTTTATTTCTCTGAATTTTCTGAATTCGGTTTCTTTTCTAAATAATTTCAGAAACATTTCTATGATAATTTAAGGCTAAAATATAAGGAGATCATGCATAAATTACCTTAGGTTATCTTGATCGGGACTTGAAAGAATTGAACTTTAGTTTTTTGGTCCTCTTCTTCACAAATGACTACTGCTCACTTCCTCCTCCTGTTAGCAACACTTCCACTCAGCTAAAATTCTCTTTCTCTCTTTTAATTTCGAATTGGAATTTGTTTGGTCGAAGTTGTTTGACTAAGGTTATATAGTATGAATTCCTTACGACACGTTTCAAGGTTAGATACAAAAGTATCTCTGAACTCTACGTTGCAACTCCACAACTTGATAGATCACAACTCAAAATCTAATTTTCTTTCTAAACTACACATTTTGTCTTTTGTTTTAATTCTTTGCACAAAGGCCCCTAACACTTATTATTATTATTTTAATTGCATCCTTTACAAACTTATTTCCTTCATTTAATCTCTAAAATTTACCAAAAATTCTAGTAAATTTTACTCAACATTCCCGAGCTTCCAAAATCATTTCAGACAAATCCACTTCATTCCATCTTACTTTAATAATTTTAATCCCCTAATTGAATTTTAATAAATCTTTAAATTAACTCATTAATCCTATTTATCGCGAACAGGTTTCACAATTCTGCCCTACTTAAAAGAATTTCGTCCCGAAATTATGGACATACCTGAGATAAATAGATTTGGATAATTATGCCTCATATTCTCTTCTGTCTCCCACGTTGCTTCTTCTACTGAATGGCTGCGCCATAGCACCTTGACCAAAGGAATGGTTTTGGTGCGAAGCACTTGATCTTTTCTATCGAGAATTCGAACCGGCTCTTCCAGATATAATAAGTCTTCTCTTATCTCTATCGACTCAATTGCTATAACATGAGATGGACCAGGTAAGTACTTCTTGAGCATTGACACATGTAATACGTTGTGCAATCGCGATAAATTTGATGGTAAATCAAGTCGGTAAGCTATAGTACCAACGCGATCCAATATCTCAAATGGACCAACATATCGTGGGCTAAGTTTTCCCTTCTTGCTAAACCTCATTATTCCTTTCCACGGTGAAACTTTGAGAAATACAAAATCTCCCTTCTCAAATTCCAAGTCTCTACTCCGATTATCAGCATAGCTCTTCTGCTTGCTCTGAGCTACCTTGATCTTCTCTCGAATCGTTTGGATCTTATCGGACGTCATCAGAACAATTTCCGGCCCTAATAATTTTCTTTCTCCCGCTTCTGCCCAACATATCGGTGTTCTACACTTCCTTCCATATAAGGCTTCATAAGGTGTCATCTCGATGGTGGCTTGATAACTATTATTATAAGCAAATTCTATGAGCGGCAAGAGATCATCCCAACTCCCTGAGAACTCTAACACGCAAGCACGCAACATATCTTCTAAAGTTTGGATTGTTCTTTCAGATTTCCCATCAGTTTGTAGATGAAATGTTGTACTGAACTTCAGTGATGTTCCCATAGCTTGTTGAAAACTTGGCCAAAATCTAGACGTAAACCTCGAATCTCGATAAGATACAATAGATAGTGGAGCACCATGAAGCTTAATGATTTCATTTACATATAAATAAGCCAACTTATTAAGGCTAAACGAAACTTTAACAGGAAGAAAATAGACTGATTTGGTTAATCTGTCCACAATCACCCAAATACAATCGTGACCCTTTTGAGTACGCGGTAAACCAGAAATACAATCCATCGTAATGTGATCCCATTTCCATTCAGGAATTGGTAGTGGTTGCAATAACCCTGCCGAACGTTGATATTCTGCTTTTACCTGCTGACTGACTAGACACCTAGATACGAATTCTGCAACCTCTCTCTTCATGCCTGACCACCAATAAAGATCTCTCAAGGTTCGATAAATCTTGGTGCTGCCTGGATGCATGACATAGACTGAACTATGAGCTTTCTCCAAAATCTCTCTCTTCCAATTTCTATCATCAGGAACACACAAACGATTCCCTAGCAACAAAATTCCATCATTATGTAGAACAAAATCTGAACGCTTCCCCCTTTTCACTTCATCAACAATTTTCTATAACACCGCATCTTCTTTCTGAGCTTCTTGGATTCTCTCTATTAATAACGGCTTTAACTGCAAAGTTTCTAACAAAGCTCCATCTTCTTTCATTCCAAAACCCACTCTCAACAATTTCAAATCAGAAAACAGATTCAACTTATCATCCTTCATAAAAGATAACCTCCCAGATGACTTCCTACTCAAGGCATCAGCTACAACATTAGCTTTGCCTGGATGGTATAGAATAGTACAATCATAATCTTTCATCAGCTCAATCCATCTTCTCTGCCTCAGATTCAAATCTTTTTGAGTAAAGAGATACTTCAGACTCTAATGATCTGTGAAGATCTCACAAGTTTCCCCATACAAATAATGCCTCCATTGCTTCAAAGAAAAAACAATGCCTGACAATTCCAATTCATGCGTAGGATAAGCTCGTTCATGAGTCTTCAGTTGTCTCGAGACATAAGCAATTACTCTACCATATTGCATTAAAACACACCTCAACCCCTGATGCGAAGCATCACTATAAATTACATATCCCCCAGATCATGTCAGGATAGTCAACACGGGCGTGAATACCAATCTATCTTTCAGCGTCTGAAAACTATGTTCACAATCATTCAACCATAAAAACCTTGTCTCTTTTCTGGTTAGCTGAGTTAAAGGTTTGGAAATAACAGATTTTTTTTTGCACAAATCGATGATAATAACCAGCTAAACCTAGGAAACTTCTTATTTCAGTTATACTAGTTGGTCTTTCCCAATTAACCACTGCTTCAACTTTTGAAGGATCAACAGAAATATCTTCATTTGAAACAACGTGGCCTAAGAATACCACCATATCCAACCAGAACTACGATTTGCTCAATTTCCCAAACAATTTCTTCTCTCTTAACAATTGAAGAGCTAAATGAAGATGATTTAAATGTTCTTCTTTATCTCGGGAGTAGATCAAAATATCATCAATAAAGACAATTATGAAGGAGTCAAGATATAGTTTAAACACTCTATTCATCAAATCCATGAACGCTGCTGGGGCATTAGTCAAACCAAATGGTAATACTACGAATTCATAATGACCATACCTCGTTCGAAAAGTAGTTTTAGATATATCATTTTCTTTAACTTTCAGCTGGTGATAGCCCGATCGAAGATCAATTTTAGAAAATACTGAAGCTCCTTGTAATTGATCGAATAGATCATCGATTCACGGCAATGGGTATTTATTCCTAATTGTGATCTTATTCAGTTGTCTGTAATCAATACAGAGCCTCATACTACCATCCTTCTTCTTCACAAAAAGAACTGGCACTCCCTACGGAGAAATGCTCGGTCGAATAAAACTTTTATCCAATAGATCTTGAAGTTGAGTTTTTAATTCCTTCAATTCCAACGGTGCCATTCTATACAGATAAATAGAAATTGGGGCTACTCCTGGCAACAACTCAATTGTAAATTCAATTTCCCTATCAACTGGTACACCTGACAAATCTTTTGGAAATACATCTGAGAATTCACTAACTATCGAAATATCAAAAATTTTAGAACTAGGAATTCGGGTATCTACAACATGGGCTAAGAATCCCTAACACCCTTTACTCAATAACTGCCTGGCCTTAATTTCCGAAATCAAACAAGATGAAATGATTTTCCTATCACCATAAATCTTAAAATATGGTTGGTTTGGTATGTTGATCGTCACCTCCTTGTGAAAGCAATCGATCACAGCATAGTAATAGGATAACCAATCCATCCCCAAAATAATATCGAAATCCGACATCTCCAATGGCAGCAAATCTGCTAACAATTCCCAGTTTTGGATATGGATATCACATCCCTTATACACTGAATCAATAATTATTATTTCGCCAACCGGGGTGGATATTGCCAATTCAGATTCTAATGCTTCTAAAGGGCTATTCAAATTTTTAGTATATTCTAACAACACAAAAGAGTGTGTAGAACCAGGGTCTATCAAAATATGAGCTTCACTATTTGCAACAGGAAGCGTACCTGTCACCACAATTTTTGAAGTCTGGGCATCCTGTTCAGTAATAGCAAACACTCTTTCCTATCTGATCTCTGCTGGAGGACCACCCGAACCTCTTCCTCGAGCATTGATAGCCACACCCCTTCCCCTAGTAGGTGCATTCCCAACTGAAGATGCCTCTGACATAAGTCGCAGACACTCAGATCTCCGGTGGCCAATTTGTCCGCAGTTGAAACAAGTAATAGTTCCTTCAAAATAATCTTTCGCATAATGACCTCTTCGGTTGCACCGATAACAAACTATACTAGAAAACTGCGAACCGGTAGATCCTCTTCCTGGAAAACTTCTCTGATGTTGTTGTGGCTGACTAAAAGATCCTTGGCGCGGTCTGCTAAAACTCTATCCTCTTCCCGGAGCTGGACGAGAAGACTGAGATGATCCTTTAAAGAACTGGGTACTCTGACCCCAAACGATCGACTACCAGAACCTCTCTGAAAACTGTCAGTGCATGATTTCTTAAACTGCTCTCTTCGCCCATCCGCCTTCTTCAAATCTCTCTCATAACTCTTCGCTTTGCTTACCAACTGTTTGAACTCATGAACTTCCAATAATGCAACTCTTGGCTGAATCTGGGAATTTAATCCCATCTGAAATTTCTCACACATGTCTCTCTTTGTGGAGACCATCAATGGCGCAAATCTAGATAGAGGTGTAAATTTTGCAACATACTCGTCTGCGGATAAAGATCTCTGCTCCAACATCATAAACTCCCTCTTCTTCTCCCCCTGATAAAACTGTAAGAAATATTTCTCATTAAACGCATCCTCGAACTGATCCCATCGAATAATCACTTCAGCTCCGGCCGGTACAGCAGTCAAAACCCTCTCTGTGGCCTCTCACCAATTTTGAGCCTCGCCAGTTAGCATAAATGTTGCCAGGTGCAACTTATCGTTATCTTCCACTTCTATAATTGCAAAGATCTTCTGTATATTCTTCGACCAATTTTCTGCTTCTTCCTCTCCTTTAACTCCTGAAAATCTAGGTGGATCCATGGCTTTGAAATTCTTGAACAATGAAGTATTGACATCGACTATCGACCTTAGAGATGGAATTGGAGGTGCAGACTGCCTTTCAAAATATCTAGCCTGATTCTAAGCTATTTGAAGAATTACCTCCTATAGCTACTGCATTGGATCAACTTTAGCTTGACCCTCAGGTCTAACTTCCTCCGAAATATTTTGCCTTTCTTGTCTCTGGCCAACAGAAGTCGTAGATGCTTCATCTCTAATTTGCTGATTTTCACTTGCCATAATCTGATTACAATAGAAAACATAATTTAAGAATTTAAATTAAACAATTACATCCTAATCTTTCGACCACACCATATTGTCCATCTTTGAGCTGACTCAACAATCTACAGAACCTCTAAAACCTAGGCTCTGATACCAAAAACATTGTCACAACCCAACCCGACAATTAATAAGGTAATTACCAGATTAGTGGCGTGGCAATATCATAGCAACAGATTACATCTAACAATAACTCTAAAAGAAGCTGCAACTGAAAAACTAACTGAAACTGCTGATATATAACTATGTACAAAAGCTGACAAAACGGGGCTCAACAAACTGGGTATAAACAAGACTCGGACCCAATAAAGCTGAAACAACTGAAATCCTACTACAAACTACTGAAAGTAAAATCTGAACATCTATCAACTACTGAAATCCAAACTGTACACTAACCGCTGCTGAAGCCAAAAGGATAGAACCCCCACAATAGACACTACGCTGCAGCTTGAAAGGTGGACGACACTGATGTAGACTACCCAGTTGCTCTGCACGAGAAATCTGCCTCACTGGACGACAATTCCCTACAACCCTTCCCCCACTACCAGATAGCCCCTCAGGACGTTCACAAGCCCTCTTGTTGGGTCATAGTTGTTGATGATCTTAGGATAAGGACCTGGCGGTATCAAATGAGGTTATGCCATCCTCGGAGGAGGAAGAACATGACTGTCGAGTTCCCATACGCAGCTCGGCTAGAGCAATCACCTCTCAGCTCAGCACCCAGAGGCAGGACAAAATAGAAGGCATTTGTCAACGTGGTCTTTGATCGTGGATGAGCTCACGCAGAAAGCCACCGACTATGTTTCCATGGCCCTACCATCAACAAGAACCATTTTCAACCTCCTAGAGGGCCAAACAACCAACACCCGTACTTCCACTCTCTGGCCGAGCTGGGGAAGGGACTTTCCGTGTTGTTATCCACCAACGCGACCATGTATACGATCAAGGCGCGGACTTTAGAGTGGTTACTGCCAGGGTTGGAGGATTACTTTCGACCAGCTGGTGGGTCAAGAGGTGTTCTTCCCGAGCACAGAACCTCGGCTCTACTCAATCACTTCAGTTCGGCCAAGACAGATGTCTGCAACTCGGCAAGATCCCTTCTCTGCGCGGCAAGGGATAAGGCAGCTGGCGCCAACCACTGGGAACTTGTTCCCAGGACTGGGAACGTGTTCCATTCCTTATCTGTTCCCACAATAATTGTATTTGTCTTTTCTTATTTCGTTTATTTACCCAATGCGTAGGGTTTCTAGAATTTTCCTTTTTGGGCCTGTTGTGTCGGTGGCCCAAAAATGTGTACTTAGGGTTTTTGCCTCTTTTGAAATTTCATGTGGCCGCCCTATATATAGGGGATAATGCACTGATGTAGAGGGACTTGAATTTTGATGTTGAAAACTTGATGGCAAATTGTTGCTTGTTCATTTTAACCAAATTCCTTCGGTATTCTCTTTGAGAATCAACGAGAGTGTTTGAAGCCGTTCCTCTGGGTATTCGTGCGCGAATCAACAAACCAACGAGCTTTGATTCTGGCATCTGCGAGCAGATCAACAGATCAAGAAGAGAATCAACGGAGGTATTCTTATGAATCAATCTAGTATTCTGTTTATCCCGTTTCATTTTATTCCATTACATAGTTCGAAGGCTGCAGGTGAATTTCCCTTTTAAAATTCACGCTGCATCAGATTGGTATCAGAGCTCTTCGTTCTGATTCCTACGAAAGAGCAAGTTTCGAATCTATCAAAGCTCAATTTCAGTCCTTGAAGGAAGCAGTTACAGAAAATGGCATTCAGAAGAAATGTTATCTATGGAGCTACAAGGGTGAGACGTCGATCTAACAAGACGATGACTCCCGTAAACAAATCTAGCCAGATCGATAAGTTCGATCGATTGGAAAAACGATGAGGAAAGTGGTGGACAGCGTGGCAACCCTTCATACTCAACTGCTACGACAATCCCAACCATGACAGCGATAGCAGAGTTCGTGCCCACGTCTGGTGGTGGAAGAGGATGACTTAGTTATTCAGAGGCTTCACGAGGAGGAACCTCTCTTCATCGAAGGAATTCTTTATGAGGATCCAACAAGTCGTTCCACGGGGTGTGACCAAGGGCTGGTCTATGATGAGGAGACTCAACTCGAGGAAGTGTCGACGAATAAGGAGGCTGCCCCGAAACCCCTTTTGTTTTTTTGGTCTCACGATAGATTTCTCGGGTGAGATTACCACTCACGAAATTCCCCAGAGGCGAACCATATTTGAAGGAGGGAAGGAAGTTGTGCAACGGGAGCTCGAGCCAACTGTCCTGGTTGGACAGCTCGATTCGACCCAACTCACCCCAAAGGAGAAGCTAAGCGGTTGGTATGCAACCAACCGGGATCACCGATTCCTCAAACCATGGGCAGAGAGATTCCTCAAACCGTGCGCAGAGCTTCTCGCACCCACAGATCTCAACCTTAACAAGATAGGTCTTGAGCAGTGCTGCACGGTTCAAAAACATGGCTGGCAAGCCTTAGAAGAGATAAGGAATCAGAGCAAAGGGGCCCGCAGCTCGGTAACCAACTGCAGTACCTCCTCTCGACTACTCAGAGCGAATCAACCTCAGCTCAGCAGGCCATCACAGTCCGACAAGAAGCCGCAGCCCAGCAATACAATGCCGCGTACCCCAGATGCATGGCAGATCCACGGGTGGCAACCCAGTACAATGATAGAGGTCGAGGGTCAGCATCCGGCAAGTAAGGAACATCGACTCCTCAAACCAACAACAGAGTCGGTCGTTCCCACAGAACCAGACATATCCCAGATCATTAAGCATCTGATTCCACGACTTTACAACGAGTCAAAGGAAGCATAGACTTATGAGAATATGTGGGGTCTGACTCCAGATACCGACTTGTTAAAGGAGCCATGGCAGATCGGAAAACTAAGCACAAGAGATTTAGGATCCGGAAGTTCAACCCCAGCGCCTAACCCTGAGTATGGCAGCTTGGAACTCTGGGAGCTCGGCCAACATCCCCCGTTCCTTGGAAAACTGAGCACAGAAGGTTTCAGATCCGGGAGTTCAACCCCAACGCCAAGCTTCCTGGGTTACGTTGTCACTAGGCTTGAGCAGGATAGAGTTGTAAGTTCAAGGTCGAACTTGTTTCAACCTGGGGTGGATGATGCAGACTACCCAGTTGCTCTGCACGGGAAATCTGTCGCACTGGACAACAATTCCCTACAACCCTTCTACTAGATAGCCCCTCAGGACATTCACAAGCCCTCTTGTTAAGTCATAGTTGCTGATGATCTTAGGAGAAGGACCCGGCGGTATCAAATGAGGTTACTCCATCCTCGGAGGAGGAATAACACGGCTGCCGAGTTCCCATACGCAGCTCGGCTAGAGCAATCACCTCTCAGCTCGGCACCCAGGGGCAGGACAAAATAGAAGGCATTTGTCAACGTGGTCTTTGATCGTGGATGAGCTCACGCAGAAAGCCACCGACTATGTTCCCATGGCCCTACCCTCAACAAGAACCATTTTCAACCTCCTATAGGGCCAAACAACCAACACCCGTACTGCCACTCTCTGGCCGAGCTGGGGAAGGGACTTTCTGTGCTGTTATCCACCAGTGCGGCCATGTATACGATCAAGGCGCGGACTTCAGAGTGGTTACTGCCAGGGTTGGAGGATTACTTTCGACCAGCTGGTGGGTCAAGAGGTGTTCTTCCCAAGCACAGAACCTCGGCTCTACTCAATCACTTCAGTTCGGCCAAGACAGATGTCTGCAACTCGGCAAGATCCATTCTCTGCGCGGCAAGGGATAAGGCAGCTGGCGCCAACCACTGGGAACTTGTTCCTAGGACTTGGAACGTGTTCCGTTCTCTGTATGTTCCTACAATAATTGTATTCGTCTTTTTTTATTTCGTTTATTTACCCAACGCGTAGGGTTTCTAGAATTTTCCTTTTTAGGCCTGTTATGTCGGTGGCCCAAAAATGTGTACTTGGGATTTTTGCCACTTTTGGAATTTTATGTGGCCGCCCTATATATAGGGCCTCACGCACTGATGTAGAGGAACTTGAATTTTAATATTAAAAACTTGACGACAAATTGTTGCTTGTTCATTTTAACCAAATTCCTTCGGTATTCTCTTTGAGAACCAATGAGAGTGTTTGAATCCGTTCCTCTGGGTATTCGTGCGCGAATCAACAGACCAACGAGACTTGATTCTGGCATCTGCGAGTAGATCAACAGATCGAGAAGAGAATCAACAGAGGTATTCTTAAGAATCAATCTGGTATTCTGTTTATCCCGTTTCATTTTATTTCACTGCATAGTTCGAAGGCTGCAGGTGAATTGCCCTTTCAAAATTCCCGTTGCATCAGACACTACCCGCGATCACCTAGAAATCGTGTAAAAAACACGTTAGCACGATAGCGTAGTGAATATATAAGAACAATGTAAATAAGAAGTAGCGTAATTGACAAATCCCTTTTTAAAATATAATATCTCTTTTCCAAAACCCTTTTAAAATATAGGATTTCCTATTTTTCTTCTTTCTGGTTTTATTTCACAAAATCTCTTTCTTTATTCTTTGAATTATAAAATAATCCTCTTCCAATCATTTTCACTTTTCCTTTTTCCAAATATTCATAAAACCTTCCCCTTATTTCTTTTCAAATCCCTTTATGATATATATATATCAAATATATTATTTCTAACACATCCTTCTCAAATTCATTTCCATAGGATCCAATATTGATCCATAACCATCGTAAGATCGAATAAAGATCTTTTCACAACTTCCATATCTTTTCTTCCATTTATACATATTACTAATATAGCCAAGGGTCATTCAAATCTGTTGACCAATGCTAATTTCAGATCTGTTACCCAAATTTGTCATCCCTGATGAATACATAGGTAATGAGTTTTTGGGGACCACTCACCTCCCAGCGATAAGGATAAATATATGACACCCAACATTATTAGCACAGGGCCAAGGATGTCACCCCACATCGACCTGGGGCCAAGATCTTTTTTAGTCACCCAATATTATTAGCCCAGGGCCAAAGCTTCAAGGCTATAAGATTATGAACCATATAGATCTATCAAAATATTTTTCAAAGAATAAATCAAATGCCTTTTCCATTTCCTTCCTTTTTCACATCATTAAACCAATATGGCATATTTCCATAAATCCTTTCTTTCCAAAAACCATTCAAAGAGTCAACTTATTCAAATATCTCTTCTTTTAAATTACTTGCATAATTACGTAAGAATAAGGTTATATATATCATCTTATTTAAAAAGTTCTTGAATATACTCACAATGATTGGAAAGATTCTAAGCCACGCCTTTCCCTTTCCCTGGAACGTTCGGCAACTCAGCACCTAACATATAAACAATGAAATATATAAGATAACTATACACTTCTTAAATTTCCAACATGTTCTAAGAATAGAATTCCTTATAAGTTCCCTAAGGCTTTCCATTGATTTCTTTTCAATTAAACAATCTATTCTTAAGGTAAATTGACTATCTTAATCCAAATACATTCCTAAAATTGTTCCTAATGTTCTTAGATTACTCAGGGGTACCAAACATTTCCAGATTAAAACTTTATATTTTCTGCTCTACACAACGGCGCAAGGACCGGTCAATACACCGATGGATCCGATGGTTGTGCCGGTCCCTAGACCGGTCCTAATGCCGTTCCTTAAACCGCCCTGCTCCTGCGATTTTCTGAGATTTCCAACTTCGATTTTTCCTTCAAAACACATCCAAAACATCTGAAATAAAATCCTAAGGCATCCTAAGGCTAAATACAAGGATTTACATGTATTTTGGTATCAAAATTACTTCAATTAGTTGGGTTTTGGTAAATCAAACAAGTTTTGTGAAAAAATGGGTTTGTTCTTCATTTCTCTGAATTTTCTGAATTTGATTTGCTTTCTAAATAATTTCAGAAACATTTCTATAATAATTTAAGGCTAAAATATAAGGAGATCATGCATAAATTACCTTAGGTTGTCTTGATCGAGACTTGAAAGAATTGAACTTTAGTTTTTTGGTCCTCTTCTTCACAAATGACTACTGCTCAAATCCTCCTCCCGCTCGCAACACTTCCACTCAGTTGAAATTCTCTTTCTCTCTATTAATTTCGAATTGAATTTTGTTTGGTCGAAGTTGTTTGACTAAGGTTATACAGTATGAATTCCTTATGATACGTTTCAAGGTTAGATACAAAAGTATCTCTAAACTCTACGTTGCAACTCCACAACTTGACAGATCACAACTCAAAATCTAATTTTCTTTCTAAACTACACATTTTGTCTTTTGTTTTAATTCTTTTCACTAAGGCCCATATTATTATTATTTTTAATTGCATCTTTTACAAACTTATTTCCTTCATTTAATCTCTAAAATTTACCGAAAAATGCTAGTAAATTTCACTCAACATTCCCGAGCTTCCAAAATTATTTCGGACAAATTCACTTCATTCCATCTTACTTTAATAATTTTAATCCCCTAATTGAATCTTAATAAATATTTAAATTAACTCATTAATCCTATTTATCGCGAACAGGTTTCACAGCCCGGCATGCCGACCGACATGCTAGTTAGCCCAATTTCTCCAAACTTCGGCACTAGTATGCCGGTCGGCATACCGGCTGGTGTGCCAGTATGTATACTGGTTCCTGAACAGAAACTATTCTAATGGCAATTCTTGAACCCACTCTTCTCCAAATCCCTCAAAACGCAATATAAACTCTAAAACTCGAAAAATCTCACATACCTAAGCCTCCCACATCATTATAATGTCAATATACTTCAATTTCAATGCTTACAAGCACCAACAATACCTTAAATCAAGGGCTTCTATTCAAGATACCCTAAATCCAAATTTTATAAAATTCTTAGATCTAGAACTAATTTTTTAGAGTTTGAAGATGAGATTGAAAGAGAATAACACTTACTTAATTGTTGATCAAGGGAGAGAACGATCCTTCAAGAAATCCAAAGATAAATCCTTCTTCTTCTCCACAAAATCCTTCTCTAAAGCTCTCTCTCTCTCTCTCTCTCTCTCTCTCTCTCTAGCTAGCCCTCTATACACAATAGATACAAATGGGGGTTAGGGCAATACTCCCTACTCCAAAATCAGATTTTACATTTACCATATTACCCTTCCTCTTAAAACCTTATTACCATAATGTCATGTATAAAATACACCAAGGCACCCTAGGCTTTCATACTAATCCTAAACAGCCCTTTAGACTTAATTAGGCACATTATAACACTTTATATCTTACATTAAAATCCCATAACTTTAATTGCAATATAATTCAATTATTAATATTAAGTATTAAATTAAATCCTTAAAATGGAACGAGTGTGACAATTTGGATCATAGCCCACATTGGTTCGATCTTGGAGGCTATCTCATCGTGTTTTTTGGGTATTGAGGATTAGAGTCTGCATTTATGGTTATTGAGGTACTTGAATCCATTGCACTTTGAGGATGCATTTGCACATTATTGGTCTTGTTCCCTTTTGCTGCCTTTGGCACGTCTTGTATGTGGACACCTGGGCACCCACCCACCATATGCATACTTGTTAGTAGTTATGAGTTTTCCTACTGAGCGCGTTGATAACTCATACCCATCTTCCTATTTCCCACATTTTTTTGTGTTGCAGGGATATGAGGATTTGTCGGTTGCAGTTCTTGGAGTAGCTGCAGGATTTTCTTGGAGGTTGTCTCTTCCTTGTATTTTTAGTTTTATCTATCATTGTAGATGTTGTAGTTGGTTATTGTATCTATTGGTCTTCCACTTCCTTATACTTTTTGTACCATTTGTACCATCCTAGTGGATTTTATTTCACATTGTTGGATGTCTTGTGAATTGACACATTGGGTAGTGAGTTTCCTCCTACATATATTAACCATTTTATGATGATTTCAAAAAAAAAAATAGCTTGAAAATCCGAGCCATTACAAGATGGATCCAAAAATTTACAATAATAATTAAAAAGTAAACAAAATAAATTGAACGGTTTTGATCGTCGTGGTAGTATTTGGGGTCATATTGTTACTGTATAATAATCTATAGATCAATATCCAGGTTCATACTTAGGTAAGTACGTTGCATAGATTTCAAAGGTGACTATCGAATTCATTTTATGAAAACTCAATCTAAACCATTAGGATTGAATGTCTAATCGATTTAATCATTACTTTTTAAATCGTTGACAATCGAACGTCGAAAACTATATAATCGGAGCACATTTGGTTATTTTAGAGGCAATATCATACATTCCACAATTCGATTATCGTGTCGTGTAGTGCCATGACCCCATAACTTCCGTGCATGTGTTGTGCTGTGTGCCCACTAAGACCGTGTTGTGTCGTGCTAGTGCAAAACCATGCCCGTGTCGTGTCATGTCTCATTTATACATGTCGTATCTGTGTCGTGTCATGACGGTCCGGTCTATTTGACACCGGTAGCTAATGGTAAGATAAAAGACTCACCCTCAGGGCCATCTCAGCAGTTAAGCAGATTAAGCACAAGCTTAAGGCCTCAAAATGTAGAACGCCCCAATATATATATATATATAATGTGCATGTGTATGAAACTAGAAAATTTGATTTTAAAAATGCCCATAAAAAGACACAAAATGATCACATTTTTTAATTATCACCCACCATATAAGTAAAAAAATTGATTGTGAAAAGGCCCGTAAAAAAACAAAATTATCACATTTTTTAATTATCATCTACCAAATATGAAACAACAACCAGTTACTCTCTAATTATGACCGTTGTCTCTCTCTCCCTGCTTATTCCTCTTCCCATTTTAAACTTTTATTTGACTGTCATTATAAGGCAATAATTTGGAGATTAGTATTTGTATCTCTTTATTTGTACATTACTGGTCTCTCTCTCCCTCTCTATGGCAGAGCCTTAATTTGATTTTACAAAACAAAATCAAATTGTTTGGTTCAAGATTCAGAAAATATACTAAGTTTGACAGTGAGATAATTTATTTATTTTTAATTGGTCAATCAAAGTATTATGTTGTGCATATTTATTTATTAAAATAATTTTAATTCATATGTTTTTTGTGTAGTGTGGTAGCCGGTTTCTGCCGACGGGTGCTTCGGTTGCTGGTCCTCCGGATACGGCGGTCGGTTGCTGGCCGATGGCTTGAGTGGTCCCTGCAAGTAAATAACGGATCCCCCTGCTTGGCTCCTGTAAAACAAGGGTTAGTGCCCGTCGGTTGGTTTTGACCAACAGGGCCTCCGATGCTTAAGTTAGTAACTGTTTGAGGAGAGGTTAAAGCAAACGAGAGGAGGTCGGATAGGGTAGTAGTCGGGGATCAAGATCTGGATTAATTGATCGATCCCGTGAACAGTACTCACGGGGGGTATTTATAGATAAATATTGACTTGGCCCCCAAGAATATTAAATGGGCTGTTCGTCGGGGGCCCTTTAGTGGACCTGGACGGTTGGTGGACTGGGTTAGGTCGTACGGACGGAGCGTCTGGCCGACGCTCCACGATAGTGATAGGAGGATGGTTTTCTGGTTGGTCCGGTCCGCTCGGGAGTGGGTCGCGAGGTGGCGAAGGCTGTTGCCGAAGGGGGAGCTGTCCGGACGAATGCAGTCGGCCATGGTGTGGACCCTCCGGTCCGAACAGTCTGTGTTGCCGAAGCTTTAGCAATAGATTATGTGATGGACTATTTTCCTAGGGCATAGGTCCGGTCACCACAATAGCCCCTCAATCTTTCCCAAATTTTTGGAAAAGATTGAAATTGGTTCACCGGACGCCATGCTCCCGGAGGAAGGTCACGACAATTTTTTTGGCATCACTTACGACGTCACCTGACAGGCGTCAGGATATTAGTTAGACACGACCAGCTGGTCTTGCCACGTGTCGCGCTCCGAATTGTGGGTCAAACTGACCGCCTCGGTGTGTGTGCGTTATCATTAATGTTTACAGCTGTGTCCCGTACCTGGGGGAACCTATAAATAGGCCTGTTTAGTATGACTTTCAGTACTTTGCTCTGTGTGTGAGAAGCCTCCGGAGAGCTGCATATCCTTCGGCAATTGCATTCTTCTGCTTGATATGGAACAGATAGTCG
>NMUG010001508.1:0-17744 GCA_002855965.1 Monotropa hypopitys | reverse complement strand
AAAAAAAAAAACAAGGGAGGGGAGATATTATTCCAAGACTTTCTTTTATATTTTCCAAAATATTCCAATAAGTGAATTTCCTTTGTTCCAAGATATTTCAACACGATCGTCCATTCATTTCAATCCCACCTACCACAATATCTGATGGTAGATTTTATTATACAACTTAAATTAGGATATTTCCGAGATAGTCGTTCGTCAACAAATTAACCGATATTTCCAAGTATTTCCCAACTCGTTGGGAGGGTCCTGCAAACCCCCATTGCGCAATGTCGTGAGTGCTCCAAGTAGCCACTCAAGGTACAATTACCGGAATAGTCTAGCCAACTCAAGATCCCAAATTTGATCATTTTTCAAGTGAAAGCCAAAGGGGAATTTCCAACAACGTGACAATGTTTCAATATATCAAAGTATACCATTTTGATTGAATTGCATGAAATTAGGTTCTAATTGCGTTTTCCCCAAATTTCCACCTTTAGACAAGATTAGGATTTCAACATAAATTGGGACTTTTCAACAATCAACACAATTTAGTTAAATTCAACCCCAGGGGAACCTAATGACATGCTAACAAACACCCTAGCAAGATCAATTTGACGTTTCAATACCGAACCAAGCCCTAGACACACATCTAGATCACTTTCGCGAAATCGAATGGATTAAGGGTACAATGAACAAACACACACATATATAAGGTTAAAACCCCTTCCTTTAGAAGATATAGTTACAACCCTTGTTGATACGCTAAATATACCAAGACGAGAAAATACCACCAATGCAAAGCCCTCGAGACGATCTACGACGTTAATGCTCCGCAAAACTTCCAAAAACCACCTTTGATTCACCAAAAAAAGAGAGAAGGGAAATCTAGGGTCTGGGAGAGGTTTGAGAGGGAGAGAGGGTGAAATTTCGGCTGGGAATGAGCCCAAACGACCAAGGGTTAGGTTATATAGGACCCCCAAACAAAATGACAACTTTGCCCTTAATGAAGCTGTTCGAACAGCAGTTGCACCGGTGCAACAATTTTCTGCATCGGTGCAACCCTCTCCTAGACTACTGAAATTTGCCATGTGCACCGGTGCAACCAAACTCTGCACCGATGCAACCCCTTCTTGCACCGGTGCAAGCCAAAGCTGCACCGATGCAAATTTGCATCACACAAAGGTAATGTACTCAAAACAGTACATGCACTGATGCAACACCAATTCTGGCCTTTGCACTGATGCAACACCAATCTGCACCAGTGCAAATTCACCAGAATGCAGAAAATGCTGCAAAATGATTCCAAGGCCCTCCCGAAATGTCCCGAAAAAGCACCAAACAATAAGAATAGGTTCAACGGGATCCCCAAGCGATATATTTACACTTGATACGATAAAATGGATATATTTTACACCCAATGACCTATTTAAGCCGAAATTCTAAACGATATAATTTTTAAAATGGGTATAATCGCATTAAAATTTATGGAGTGTGACAAAGTCCCCTCCTTACAAAATTTCGTCCCCGAAATTTACTAAAACGAAATGCAATAAGGAGAAAGAATAGAGCGGTTACCTTAATCAAATAGAGTTGGATGCTTCTCCAACATCTCATCGCGTATTTCCCATCTAGCTTCTTCTAAGCCATGATTTCTCCAAAGAACATTCATCAACACAATTGTCTTGCCCCACAACATCTTCTGTTGCGTGTCTAAGATACGAATCGGCTGCTCCTCATAAGAAACGTTGGCTTCCAATGCTAATGTCGACCAATCCAAGACATGTGAAGGATCCGATTCATATTTCCGAAGCATGGAAACATGAAACACGTCATGAATGTTTGAAAGAGTATATGGCAATGCAAGACGATACGCCACTTCCCCAACTTTTTCCATGATATTGAACAACCCAATGAAACGCGGCGCTAGTTTTCCTCTCTTTCCAAAACGAGATGTCCCTCGACAAGGTGACACTTTCAAGAACACATGATCACTCACTTCCAATGATAACGAACGACGACGGTTGTCAGCATAACTTTTATATCGGCTTTGCGCTGCTAGCAACTTCACACTCTCTGGCCCCATCAATACAGAATCTCCCACTTCTGTCCAACAAATCGGAGAATGACACGGTCTTCCATATAGTGCCTCGAACGGAGCCATACCAATACTAGATTGGTAGCTATTGTTGTATGCAAACTCCACCAAAGGCAAGCAATTCCACCTAGAATCAAAATAATCCAACACGCAATCACGTAGCATATCCTCCAAGGTCTGTATAGTACGTTCCGATTGCCCATCGGTCTGTGGATGAAATGTTTTGCTGAAGTGCAAATCAGTACCGTAAACCTTCTGCTAGCTCCTCCAAAAGTGAGAAGTAAAACGTGGATCACGATCGGACACAATAGACAATGGTGCCCCATGAAGATGAATAATCTCACAGATATACAAACGGCTCAAAGAATTCACGGACTGCGATAAACGAATAGGCAAAAAGTGAGCGGACTTTGTCAATCTGTCGATGATGACCCAAATAGAATCTTTCCCATCCTGCGATCGCAGCAAACCCAATACAAAATCCATAGTTACATGGTCCCACTTCCATTCTGGGACTGGTAATGACTGCAACAATCCTGCTGGACGCTGATGCTCGGCTTTAACTTGCTGGCAAGTCAAACACCTGATCACGAACAACACAATATCTATTCTCATTCCCGGCCACCAAAACTGAGGAAGAACTGAATGGTACATCTTGTCACCACCAGGATGCACAGAAAAAAGAGAATGATGAAATTCATGAAGAATTTCTTGACGAAACGGCAATGGTACAAGAAGTCTTCTTTGGAAGCGAACGCTTCTATCTTAAAAAATAGCCCAACCAACTGGAGCCTCACCATCTAAACATCAAGAACGGAATCTCAAATCCTCATCATTTGCGGATTGCGCCTCAATAATACGTCGAGATAAGTCGGAATGGATAGTCAGATTGCACAATGTAGCACCACCTTCAACATCTTTGGCATGCAAAACAAAATCTCCCAAGCCAGAAATGCTCTTCCAATCGAGAATGGCCATGTGAGCTAGGTGACAAGACCTACGAATAAAGGCATCAGCAACGACATTTGCCTTTCCTGGGTGATACTGAAGCTCAAAATCGTAGTCTTCGAGATGCTCCATACAACGATGCTGCCTCAAATTCAGCTCCTTCTGCGTGAACAGGTACTTAAGACTCTTATGATCAGAGAAGACTTCAAACTTTTCACCGTAAAGATAATTTCTCCAACTCTTCAATGCAAATATGATCACGGCAAGCTCTAAATAGTGTATCGGATAATTCCTTTCGTGCGTCTTCAACTGTCTAGAACCGTAAACAAAGACTTTTCCGTTTTGCATAAGCACGCAACCCAAACCTTCCCGCGAAGCATCACAATAAACGGAGTAACCAACTCCTCTCTCCGACACAATCAAGATCAGTGATGAAGTCAAACGACTCTTTAGCTCCTGGAATGCAGATTCACACGCATCATCCCAAATGAAACAAACATCCTTTCTCATCAAACGAGTCATCAGAGCAGCAATACGAGAGAAATCAAGAACGAAACGGCAGTAATAACCAGCAAGACCCAAGAAACTTCGAACTTCGAACACGTTAGTTGGCCTCGGCCACGTAACAACGGCATCGATTTTTGACGGATCAACAAAAACGCCTTCCTGGGACACAACATGGCCCAAGAACTTCACCTCGGATAGCCAGAATTTACACTTGCTTAGCTTCGCGTACAACTGGTGCTCCCTCAAAAGCTCGAGAACAATGCGAAGATGTTCGACATGCTCCTCTGAAGTGGCAGAATATACCAAGATGTCGTCCACGAACACGACAACGAATTGATCAAGATAAGGACGAAAAATATGATTCATCAAGTCTATAAATGTAGCTGGCGCATTGGTTAGCCCAAACGACATAACCACGAACTCAAAATGTCCATAACGAGTACGGAAGGTGGTTTTCGGAATATCCTCCTGGCGAATACGCAACTGATGATAGCCCGACCTCAAGTCGATCTTCGAAAAACAAGTCGACCCTTGCAGCTAGTCGAAAAGATCATCTATCCTCGGTATAGGAAAACGATTTTTGATTGTGATACGATTCAGCTTCCTGTAGTCGATACACAAACGAAGTGTGCCATCCTTTTTATTTGCGAACAAGGAAGGTGCTCCCCAAGGAGACGAACTTGGATGAATAAATCCCAACTCAAATAATTTCTCAATCTGAGACTTTAACTCTTTCAGCTCGGCTGACACAAAACAATAAGGAGGAACAGATATCAGTGTTGAACCAGGAACAAGATCAATGGAGAACTCAATGTCTTTCACAGGAGGTAAACCAAGTAATTCCTCTGGAAATACGTCAGCAAAATCACTAACCACGAATGGTAAATCAGTATGACCCGCAACATCATCATCTAGTGCTAAGCTAGCTACCAAGCAGTGGATAGAAGAAGAATCCTTCAGATCAAGAAAGGATGAATCCATAGGCTCACATCGATCTCCCATGAAATAAAAATGCTCCCCGTCTGCATCACGAATAAGAACTCTTTGACGATAACAGTCGATTGTGGCATGATGCGAAGATAGCCAATACATGCCCAAGATAAGATCAACACCCGCCATATCGAGAACAATAAGATCAAACGTGAAGCGGCGATCGGAGATAATCAACTCGCACTGGTGGCACATATAGCTTAAGGGAATGCGACCACCCACCAGAGACTCCACTACAAGAGGAGGGTCAAAAGCCTCCAACTCCAAACCGAATGCCGAAGCAAATGAAAATGCCAAGAAAGAATGGGACTGATAGACACACTAAATTGCACATTTAGCGCGTCTATTTCTCCTATTTTTATCATGTTTTATTGATTATTCACTCTTATTTTGTACATAATTGCATTTAATATTGTTTTTCCAGTGTTTTGTGTTTTTCAGGTTTTAACCCCCGTTTATACACTTTTCGGAGTACTTTGAAGTTTTGAGACTTGAAGGATCAGAATGCCCGATCAGGAATCCAAAGTACAGAGGTTACACAGAGGTTACGCCAGAGGTTACGCAGAGGTTACGCTAGAGGTTACGCAGAGGTTACGCACCGTAACCGCTGTCGTAACCGGTTACGCCAGAGGTTACGCAGAGGTTACGCACCGTAACCGCTTGCATAACCGCTGTCGTAACCAGTTACGCTGTGTAACCGCTTGCGTAACCGCTGTGTCGTAACCGGTTACACTACCAGCATGAAAAATGTGCAGAAACTGAAAGGGGCGTAACCGGTTATGCATTTTTAGCGTAACCGGTTACGCGTGACGCGCAAATTCTGACAGATTCATAAAAAAGGTATTCTTGTATTTTAAGGGCCCGGGACTATATATACTCCTTTGTAAACGTATTGAGGGGACTTTGATCATTATGTTTCTCTCTCAATTAAGGTTTAGAGGTAGATTAGGGATCTTGGGTGGCGGCTATCATTTTTTCTTCTTTCCTATGCGATTCAAAGGGATTTTTGGCTTGTTCGAATGGATTTTTGCCAGATTATTGATTGTTCTTGATTCTCTCATGTAAGTTTAATTCATATCCAATGGTAAGTCATTTATTTTATTCAAGATTTGAACTTTTTGCAATGTTAGGGTAATTTTCTTAGGGAATTTGATCTAAGTGGATCACCGAAAGTTTAGGAGATTCGATTCAACTTGTTCCTTCGTTATTTCTCGTCTTTTCACTCGTTTACCACTCGTTTACTTCCCTAGACAAATTTTCCAAGGTATATCTCGATGTTTTCACTGTACATATACTTTTTGTAGAGATTTTGCGCTTTCAAAGGATATTTTCCGGAATAGATCTCGATATTGCCACTGTAGGTCTATTCTGTGATTTTAAACAAGTTGCATTTTCAATATAGTATTTTCCAGGATATATCTCGATGTTGCCATTGTAGATATATTCTGAGTTATAAAACGAGAGTTGGTTTAAAAGAAGATCTTCCGAAGGTTGTCTCGATGTTGCTACTGTAGACATTCTTTGAGTTATTGCATTGAAAAGTTCGAGGAACTATATCTATGGCGATAAATTTAAAGTTTTCTCCGACCATAAGAGCCTCAAGTACTTGTTCACGTCGGGTAAGGCTAACATGGTTGCGACGCGTTGAGTCGACGGTCCTGTCACTTGGCTAACCTTGCCATTCGTGACTGGAAGTGTGTAGATGCTTTAAGAGAATTCGTTCATCATGCCAAAGAAGTTGGAGAAAATGCCACTTTGTGCAACATAACGGTTCAGTGTTCATTATCTTAGAAAGTTGTAGAAGTGCAAGTTAGTGATGAAGAAACGGAAATCATGCGTTCTAGATATCTTGAGGGTGAGGCACCTCGAGATTGGGCTGTGTGTAAAGATTTGAGCATTCGTTATCAAGGCAAGTTATTTGTTCCTCTGCCATGCCGACAGGAAATTCTTCATGAATTTCATCATTCCCCTTTTGCAGTCCATCCGGGAAGGAATAAGATGTACCATGACTTACGACGACAATTTTGGTGAGGAGTCAACTTACCCCTCTTCCCAAAATGAGTAGTTCCGCGATGTGGTGACACCTTCAAGAAGACATAATCACCAACTTCAAAGGACAAAGGACGGCGACGGTTATCCGCATAACTCTTGTTACGACTTTGGGCGGTCAATAGACGTTGACAGATTAATTTGATTTGTTCGACTGTTTGGTTGACGGATCCAGTACCCATTTTCGCAACATCTCTAATGTTATACCAACAAACGGGTGAACGACATGGTCTCCTATATAATGCTTCAAAAGGCACCATTCCAATACTTGATTGGTAGCTATTGTTAGATGTGAACTCGACAAGAGGCAAATGGTCACACCAATTTCCTTTATAGTCCAAGACGCATGCACGTAGCATATCCTCCAAGGCTTGGATGGTGCGTTCCGACAAACCATCGGTTTGAAGATGGAAAGCCATACTAAAATGAAGCTCGGTGCCAAAGGATTTCTGCAAGCTTCTCCAAAAATGACAAGTAAAATGAGGATCGCGATCGGATACGATGGACGATGGTCTTCCATGAAGATGAATGATTTTTCAAATGTACAACTGGATCAAGGAATCCACAGATTGAGAAACTCGAATAGATAGAAAGTGAGTTGACTTGGTCAATCTATCGATGACTACCCAAATAGCATTCTTGACGTTCTGCAACCGAGGCAAACCAAAAACGAAATCCATAGTGACATGTTCCCACTTCCACTCCGGAATAGGCAAAGGCTGAAGAGTACCCACCGAACGTTGATGTTCGGTATTGACTTGTTGGCAAATAAGGCATCGCCTCACAATTTTGGTACATCTTATTCTGTAAGGAGGATGAATTGTAACGGTTCAGAAATTTGAATATAATTTCCCGTTACTTTAAAGTTATTCGTTAGAACATTTATTCATTAAAACTCTCATTTAAGTTCATTTGAGAAATTGGATATTAATTCCATTAGATTAAAGCTTCTACCAGTTGATTTAAAATCTATTTCATTCTTGAGTTTTGGATTCACGAGTCTCTCCGAGGTGATTGTTGAATCACGAGGAGTTTGGTATGTGCTCGATATGAAAATCTATCGTGTTACGGATGTTCGAGTGAGTACCACAAGTGGTCGACAACTTCATCTCTAGTGATTAGACTCATCTCAAAAAATCTCCTCTTGACGGTTGTCTAGTTTGACCTTAGAACATCATAGAGAATTCAATTATGAATCCAACACAACTTAAATCGTCCAAATCGGATTCCGGACGAAGAAGTTTGGCCCAAAACTCTTTGACAACAGTTTTGGTGAAACTGCTGAAGATAGCGTAACCGGTAGCGCAAAATATGGCGCAACCGGTAGCACATTCTTCTCTGCAGCAATTTTGGGAATCGACTAAACGTAGCGCAACTAGTTACGCTTATCGAAACAGCAAATCTGCAGAATGCATTAAGGGCATTTTTGTCATTCCCATCTCAACTTAACCCATTCTATATATGATTTTTGACCTAAACTCAGTCATAACATCATCTTCTTCTTCTTATCTCACTCTACCTCCCTTACATTCTCTCTCAAATCTCTCTCCCTTCTCTCTTGATTTTCCCCCCATTTTGAAGGATTTTGATCTTGAGCACTTTATAAACGTTGCTCCTACGGTCTCTCTTTACACATTAACGTACATATCTCCGTGGGTCGTGTGAAGGATTTTTATCTCGAATTTTGGGTCTTGCTCATAAGAGGTAGAGTATTTCTAACCTCTTGTATATATGTTCTAGGTAGCCTCTTTCTCCCCTTTTCAAGCAATTTTTTGATATATGCATGTCTAGGATTCGTTTTGGTTTTCTTAAGGTGTATGCATTGGGTCTAGAATGAAATTGGCCTTGGATATATTGTCCCTAGGACTCAATTTCATGTTCCTAAGCATAAAATTGAAAGCCCCAATTTTTATTAAAACCCTAATTTTGACCTAGTTTGACTAATTTGGGGAATTTGTCAATTGAGCTTGGAAATATTAAATTGGAGACTCTAATTATCAATTGGTATATTGATATATTATAAAATGTTGAGTTTTGGCCTTTGGCCGAAAATTGAAAATCTTGGAAAATTTGGCAAGTTGAAATTATTTGTGATTTAATATGGATTTTGATCCTTGAGTTGGCTATACATTACGGGATTTTGATCCCTGAACGTTTACATTCACGACATTGCGCAATGGGGTTTTGACTGGACCCTCCTGTCGAGTCGGGTAATTCTAGGAAATATACAGTTAGATAGTTGACGATCATCTAATTTGGAATTAATAGCCTAAACTCTCTCTATCAATGATTAACCTTATATTGATAAGGAAACTTGGAAAATCATTTGGAAAACCCTTATCTTGATAAGGTGTGTTTTGACACGGTTATTTGTTGATGATGAACAATTAGGAATCAAATGGTTCCTTGGAAAATATTTTGGAAAACTTACTTACACTTGACTATCTTATGTTGGAAACCTCTCAGACTCTTTTGCATGCATATTATTCTTACTTTGTTTACACTTTCATGCACATGCACGCTTATTGCATATATTATTATCTTAGATTTCCTCTACTAGGCATATGCCTAACCCTCTATTTTTAGGGAAGGATCACTTGGCATAGCTTGGAGGTGGAGCTCTAAGACTTTAAAGAATTTGAAGAACTCATTTATTGTAATGCATTTTAATTATATTTCCACACTTTATCTTTTATTTGGGTACCCAGTCTGTAATATTTAAATTAGATTTATTTACGTCTTGCTTGTGATTTGCATGTGGTTTGGACATGCATTTGATGATGAAATTTTATGTTGTAGTGTTTTATTTAAAATGCTCTAATATCCCTTTTTAAAAAAATGGTTTAAATTCTAGCGCCGTTACATGGATCATCTCCCTTTGGTCGAATTTTCTTACGACAATAGTTATCAATCGAGTATCGGTATGGCACATTTCGAGGCTCTATATGGCCATCCGTGTAAATCTCCCATTTGTTGATTGGAAATTGGTGAGTCTACAATATTTGGTCCTGAGGCAAATCATCAAAATACCAAGAAAATCAAATTGATCCGTCAATGTTTGCCTACAGCACAGAGCAGACATAAGAGCTATGCTGATTGTCGCCATCGTCCTCTATCCTTCGACGTTGGTGACCATGTTTTCCTCAAAGTTTCTCCTCGAAGAGGTATATCTCTCTTTGGGAAGAAGGGGAAGCTCAATCCCCATTATATTGGTCCTTTCGATATCATTGAGAAGATTGGTGAAGTGGTTTACCGATTGGCATTGCCGGCCAATGTTTCTAATGTCGATGACGTATTCCATGTGTCTATGTTGAGAAAATACGAGCAGATCCCTCACATGTGATCAATTAGGATAATGTATAGTTGGAGGGAGATGTATCGTATGAAGAGAGACATATTCGCATCATTGATTCTAGGGAGAAAGTTTTGCGAGGAAAAACCATTCCCTTATTGAAGATTTTGTGGTCAAATCACGGCATTGAAGAAGCCCCTTGGGAACGAGAAGAGGAAATGAGGGCTAAATACCCCGATTTGTTTTGATTCTCGTATATTATCCCTTCTCTTATAGCGTACCTTGTTGTAATTTTTATTGGTGTTGTCTCCCTACTGCCTCTACCTTATGTAAATTTCGAGGACGAAATTCCTTTAAGGGGTATGAGCTGTAATAGTTAAGAATTTATTAATCGATTATTGAAATCTTAATTCCATTTCTTGAATCTTGGTAGACTAATAATCCAAAAAATTTCATTTTGATTGATGAAATGGTTGAGTATTATAAGTTGTAGAGGATGCAAACTGTAATCCAACACAATTAGAATCGTTTCAATCGGAGTTCGGACGAAGAAATGGCGTCCAAAATAATCGAAGACGTTTTTGTGGCAGAAGTGCCCGTAACCAGTTCCATGTATGCCCGTAACCGGTTTCCAAATGTCTTGGGGTTCTAAGAAGGAGTACATCAGACACACCTGCAACTAGTTCCCATTGCACCCTCAATCGGTTGTGCATACCTTGCCCCTCAACTGGTTTCCACTTGAACCGTAACCAGTTCCGTGTACCGGAGCTCGTAATCGCCATCACATCCTCTGTAATCGGTTCCCACTTGGGTCACCGCAAGGGACAGTTACGGTAGTGACATCCATAACCGGTTCCACACCTTCCCATAACCGGTTTTGGGCTGTCCGGGAGGAATTTCTGGTTGAGTTATTTGGTGTCATTTTGGTCATTTCATGTGTTTTTCTTCACACCCTAATATAGGGGAGAGCCCCAAATTCGTGCATAATACTTCATATATATCTATATTCCTCCTAACCCTCTTCTCCTCTAAAAAACTCTCCATTCTCTCTAAGATCTTGAAAGATTGATCAAGCTTTGGAAGAAATCGTCCTCTTTAAGTGCGTAGAGACTGCTCTCCTCTTCCCATTGACGTGCATAGATCATAGCACTCTCAAGACCCCTCACCTAGGGTTGTAAGTATATTCACTCATACAAGGTAGAGTATTCTCTTTATCTTGTCTCTCTTGATGGTATGCTCTCATCCATCTCTCTAGATTTCGTTAGATTGAGGACTTTTTTGTAGTTGTGGTTCATAGGGTCGATTTATCCACAAATTGGTTGAGGGCTTATGCTCATATGGGTCTTAATAGACTCCCTACCACTTTAATTTTAAGATCACCTTGTTGATTTGTCAAACCCCCAATTTTCATAAAACCCAAATTCGGGTCATATGGGAATTTTGAAATTGAATGGTCAAGTGTTGAAATTGATTGTTGTAAGTTGGTCCTACGACCCTATTAACACTTGTATTTGGTAAATTGGAAATCAATTTTTGACAAAAATCACATTTTGGTCATTAATTGTGACTAGGAGGTATGGATGCACTAATCCTTGAATTTCTAAATGGGAATTTGAATTAATGGTTTTAATTGGCTAAAACATGATAGAGGCGTTGGGTTGGCTATATTATATACGCAAATTTCATTCTCTGAGTGTTATCACTCACTACATTGCACAATGGGGGTCGACTAGAGCCCCCATAAGGTTGGGGAATTCTGAGGAACTACGGGTAGTTTAGTTGATGAGCTTCTACCGCGTTCTAGCCGAAACCTAATTAATCTTGATTAAAAATTAATTCTTACGTGACTCCCTTGTTTCGCCAAGGTGAGAAAATATGGAATACAATTTTATGTCTCCCTTGTTTCGCCAATGTTGAGATGAGAACTTGAATTGTGTCATTCTCCTTGATTTCGTTAAGTTGGGATTTTTAAAAGAAAAATCAATATGTCATTGAAATTGATTTTTCATAAGGGATTTAGAAACGGTTTGAAACTATGAAAATGGTCCTCATCGCATGCATGTTTATTTATATCTCGCACTCGCATCTTTTTTCCAATTTGGGAAACACTTGGATGTAGATTATCTCTACTAGACAATTGTATAACCCTCTATTTTTAGGTACCGTCTTGGCTACCTAGATTTGGAGATCGGAGGACTTGGGTGCCATCATTGGTACCTCCTATTTATTACTTGTTCTTTCATTTTATTTCATGTACCCGGATTGTATCTCTTATTTGGACTTGTAAACTTTAAACTGTTCATTTGCTTGCTTCAATGTGATATCCTCTTTCCCCATTTATTTCTGCACTTGTTTTGGGTAGATGCTTGCTTTATTTGTCCTCGTTATATTTTAATATTTCAAAAAATGGTTTGAAATTCCAAGGCGTGACACCTTCCCTACTCGTAACAGTAAATCCCCGAACCCAAACTCTGGTATTCACAGGCTAAACGTTTTTAAAATTGGTGACTTGGTACACCATAACTCTATGCCAAGTGACGACTCTAAAAATATAATAATAATGGAATACATTTTTGTTTCGGCAATTTGCTAACCATTTTTAGTCTGATCTTTTCAAATAAAAAATATAATAATAAATTCTAGTTATCCTTTTTGTTTTTAAATAACCCATCACATTTAAGCCAAAAGACAAATAAGAAGATCCAGTCCCGTGCGAGCGAAGTCGGATTGGAAAATTTTCAGTACGCGATACCCAAATATCGATATCATGCCACTTTGCTACAATTTCTGAAAATGTACTTTGGGTCCAATGATGAATCAAAAAAATCCAAGAATGAATCTCCTCTTTGTAACACTTCCAAAATTTTGAAGTATATTTTTTTTGAAAAGTGTTAAATAGGTAAAGAGTAAACAAACAAAAAGGGTAAAGTACTAATCAACTCCACTACACTGCCCAACACTATGACACTTATTACAATGAATGCCTTGCTTGAATGAAATAGACATAAATGATGCGAATAGGGTTTTATAACACAACCCTGTACAACAGTGCATCAACTAAAAGCAAAGGGCCAAAATGGGGTTTTATATAATAATCTCGTACAACGTGTCCAACAGAAAATAAAGGAAGTATAGTACTGAAAAAGAGAGTAGTCTACAGCCTGCACTCCACTATCTGGTCAAGCCTCAAGTTCTATAAAAGATCCCACAACTACTTCAAGTCAAGGAGCAAATCCTACAAAAGTAGAGGGTCAGGCACCACCGCCTGGTAGAGATAATCTATCTCCTAACTTCTATAATATTGGGGTGAAAGTGTGTGATCATGCAAGGAATGTAAAGTGACATATGCAATGGATCTAATTATATTTTAAAACATTTACTTTTCTTTCAAAGTTCCACATTTGACTCGTCGTAGAGAAAAGTAGTAAACCATTGTGTATTATCAAGACTCGGAAGAAAAGAGTACTCGTAACTGTTCTTTTCCAAAAGAAACTGCCTAGACAAGGCCAACAGGGAATTGTGTCAAGTATCGACTCACACTAAGTAAAAGACTCATTTGCCGTTATATAAACGTGTTCTAATTCCCATTACATTCCAATCTTTGCTAGTATTCCATTTCCGTGCCTTCTAGTAGGAGCAAGGCAAATATCAATCACAATCACAGAGTATCGGCTAGTTCCGCATAGGAGCTCGTCAACTCCATGTCGTGTAGTTCCAATTTTCCCCAGCTCACCGGGAAGGTCCAGTCAAACCTCCATTGTGCAATGTCGTGTGCCACTCTAAACAGTGACCCAAGGTAAGCAACCCGAATCATAGCCACTCATCAGTATCCAATCCCTCCTATAGAGTACAAGGGCCAAGCCACAATACCAATTCCATTTTTTCATATGACCTAGGGCATATTACCTCCTAGTCAACATAGTATTCCAAATGTGACGTTCATTTCATTCCTTTCAATACATTTCGTTCATTCACAAAACGTCCATTTCCAAAACATTTCCGTTCATTTTACGAAACGTGTCAATCATTCGTAAGCCATTTCACTTAGGTCGATTCTTTCCAAAACGTGTCAACACGACATTCTAACCCACAATCGACCAAGAATTATAAACAAGTCTATAACCCAAATTAGATTTTATACAAATGACAACAACGTGGTTTTTCACAAATTTGGGGCTTTCCACAATCGGATCAAGAATCAAACAATTAATATCCTAGGGATTTCCACAATCAAATTTGGGGCTGTCAACATTTGTTCTTTGCATTTCTTCCAGATCTCATCGGATTGACAGGGATGGAAGAGAGAAGTTAGAGAGAGTGGGAGAGGGATGTAGAGAGAGAGAATTAGGGTTGAAAATGGGGAAGACAACCCCAAATGTTCGAACCAAACAATATATAGGGCCCCCTAGCGAAATCCCCAAACTGCCCTTAATGAAGCTTTCTGAACAGCAGTTGCACCGGTGTAACTATTTTCTGCATCGGTTCAACCTCTCCCAAACTAGGCCAAACGAGAGACCTACACCGGTGCAAGCATTTGCTGCACCGATGCAACCCTTAACCAAAACAGATCAGAGGCATCCTCCATCGGTTGTGCACCGATGCAAATGGACCTGAACCGGTGCACCAAAAACCTGCACCGATACAGCTGGCTTCCAAAACCAACAGAAGCTATCTGCATTGGTGTTGAACCGATGCAAGACCCAGAAAACATCCTGCACCGGTGCAACAAGAACTTGCACCGATGCAAACCTGAACAGGAGGAAAAATAAAGTGCCAAGGCCCTCCCGGGCCACCCCGAGACGCACCGAAACGATAAGAATAGGTTCAACGAGATTCCCAATCAACATATTCACACTCGACACGATAGAATGGATATATTTTATACCCAAGGACCTATTTAGGATGAAATCCTAAACAATATAATTTCTAAGACGGACATAAATCGCATTAAAATTTATGGAGTGTGACACTCTTCATCCCAAACTCGACCTCAAACATTTCTACATTTTTTAGACATCATATAACCTTCCATCTCCTCACCTCCATCACATACAACCTTTTTATCGACTTCCCAATTCAATTAGGCTTCATAGGCCCTTGAAACCCCAAGTATTTACTCTTCATTCGAAACATTGAAAGACACCACTACGTCAATCCCCACCTTCCCGAGCCTCTCCTAAGACTCCCAAAAAAACTTCACACTCAAGGTCATCAATATCATATCTAACACAAGAGTTCTATCTTTATACTCGATGACTTCTAGAACACCATGGACTTTCGTCAAACATACGAATCCAACGAAGCAATACCTTACAACGCAACACACAATACTTCTTGTATTGAAATCAAATATGATTTAACACCCATTTTACCTATCACTTTACAGTATGCATGATAACATTTATAACCATGCAACCATAATTATTATTATAATTACACAAATACCTTTAATAATTCACTTAATGGAATTTAAGTAGGACGGGTATTACAACTCTCCCCCACTTAATAGGATTTCAGCCCTGAAATCAAAAATTCAAAGATTTTCACATTTTCCAAAAAGACAAAACCATTCTTTCTCACGATACACGAAAATCATTTTCCAAACTTTTATCTAAAACACCACTCTCTACCCCGACATTCCAAATAACATCATGTTTTCCAGTTGATTTTCCAAGACTTCCAATATGAAGCAATGTTAGCTAGGCATCCTTCAAACCAGACCTCAAGGCAATCACCTGGTATCATACAATAATCTCGAAATCTCGCAAACCACTTCTCCCCAATACCCAAGGATAAACCTCAAAATGCAATTATAACATGCTTTCACTAAAATCAACTCGTACAAGGGTATCAGATCACATCTTTTCCCATACTACAATCATATTTTATAACAAGAATCATTTTCATAAGGTCTTTCTCATTCATTTATACACAACACATAATTACCCTTGTTTCGAATATTAAAAATATTTATAACACATCATGCTAAAGTGACACACCATAACATAAATGCACGACACAAGATCTTGCATGGGTATATCGCATCTCCATAACACCTTAGTCGCCCTTTCAAACTTAATAAGAAGTTTGCGGGAAAATTCACCTTACCTTCATCTTTAAAATAATATCATCATGACTATTTATTTTCTCATTACCTCACCTACTTAGTAACAAGAATTTTACCCATTGTTTCTCTAGCATTTCTTTTTTAAACATGCAACATGCACTCATGTTTTCACATACTTCCACAAGGATGAACATCTCATGTTTTATGACTAAAAATCACCTTCCACATACTTCGGACATAATGAACATATATGCAATTCACCAAAACTCAAAATCATATAAGAGACTAGTCATGTACTGAGAAAATGTCTAACAACTTCACAACACCTTGTGAGTACAACATAACCGCTTAATGCATTTAAATACCACATCTAGACGACCCTTACACTCACATATCAACACATCGACATGCCGATTCACATGTTAAATTTTTTTAAACATGCTTGCCACACAATACTTTCCACTATTCCATGCTAAGTTAATTATTTATTTACCACTAGCATAAATGCTAGAAATCACAAGAATACTGCAAGATGGATACATCTAAAATGAAACATATTTTCAAACAAAAATGCTGAACATAGGTAAGATATACATGATGCACCCTTTGGTGACTCATGCACTTCCCGCGATGCCAAAGCAAACATCCTTCCAGAACCCATAGCAACATGCTTCCCTTTTTAATTTATGTCAAAACTCCTCCTACTTCTTCCTCGATCATTCCCCGACATGTAGAACACTAGGTGCCATGTGCCCCTTTTCATTGCAAATAAAGCATACCACATCACTCACATCATTGGAACAATATCTCACCTTGTGATTTCCTGACCCACACCTAAAGAAATGACGAGCCACCCGTGGGTTATTAACTAATGATTGTTGGCTACCACTTTTCTCCTCTCTCACCATAAGATTTCACACCACTATTTGCATTAACAACACTCAATTTATTTAAATTAAGAAATTCCAATATGTTCCTTTTAATACTGCAACGGCGCTCCATTGTCTCACTAATATCCTTTCCCATCCTCCTAGCCATATCCACCAAATCTTCATAATCTCGCTCTGGATATAAAATCAATCTAGAAGCCATACTAGATACCAAACCCATCCAAAATCTCCTACACTTTTTCTAATCCGTATTCACCAACTATAATGCAAACATTGACAAATCTGCAATTTTTCTTCGTACTCAGCTACACTCATCTCGCCCTGCTTCAAATTTAGCCTCTTGATCAAGTCTATAACTCTCTGGGAAAAAATGATTATTAAAACTTCTAGCAAACTATTCCAAGTAAATTACCCTAGGCTCAGCGGGAGCTACCCTCGATAATGCCAACAAGTAGTGCTTAATGGCCTCCCACCAATTTCGGGCCTCGCCTTGCAAACTATAAGATGCCAACATCACTTTTTGCTCATCACTCTTCTCTATATTTTAAGCCAATTTTTTGCATCACTAGGCAATATCGATCCCTCAAATACAGATGAACTCAGCCCTTATAATTCTTTTATTAACTCTGAATCCACATTTTTGCCCAATGTCTGCACCACTTGTATCTCTACAAACTGAGTCAACGTTGTGATCAAAAGATCCATATATGCCATACTGATTGCTTCTCCTGAATTGAATGTGAATTTGCCTCGCCCTCAATCTGTTATAACAATATATACAACAACATCAAACACAACCATGAGCAAACAAGTGTTAGTGACGACCAAGTTCTATTACTTGACTCACTAAACAACTAACACACTTGACTTTTACATACTCAACTCAACAATTACAACTTGCACTATAACCTCAAGGCATACTGA
>NMUG010001507.1:0-17745 GCA_002855965.1 Monotropa hypopitys | reverse complement strand
TTTTCTATAAAAGTTGGAAGTGTGAATCTAAAATTCGGGGCAAAAGTTTTGTAAGTTATAGAGAGTTGTGAGACCCGTATCTCAAATAAGCATCATTAATGGTTAATAATTGAGTTTAAAAGTAATTAAAAATATTATCGAATGAAAATAAATAATAAAGCTCAAGTAAATGATTTAAAAATTATTGGAAATTTATTGGGAAATTTTGGGAGTTTTTAAAGGCATTATAAGATGAAATGGAAGTTAATTAAAGGGTTTAATAAGAGCTTAGGGGCTTAAGTGAAAGAATTAATGTTCAAAAGTGGAATGTGTAATAAGGGAAGCAAAATGGGAGTTGGGTGTGTAGGTGTCGAGTGTCTGAGTATGCGACGAAGGACATGTATATGACTTCTGTGTCTATCGTGCAACGTATGTGTGTGTCATAGAAAGTTAGCTGCATGTGTCGTGGTGTCATAAAGGAATGAATACAGATGTAAATGGGTTGAGGAGGTGCTGTGAAGGATTGAGAATTGCTGTTAGTTTAATTGAATGCATAATTAATAAATATGTATGCATAGGTTGTGTCGACTTTATTTTGAATAGCAATTAAAGTATAGTTGAGGTACTAATTCTGGAGAGAGATCTAATTGTGTGTGTGTGTGTGAGAGAGAGAGTTTGATCGAGAGAGACAAAAGATTGTTTGAGAGTGAGAGAAGGATTTGAGTTACAGAGAACTCAATTGGGGAAGAAGATGAACAGTGAAGGGAGAAGAAAACCCAAGTTTCACAATCAAACTTTGAATTTCTGATTCATCCAATTGAGGTAACAGTTCTCGAAATTAATTTTACAGAATCATTTCATATTGTTCATAGATAGTTTGAGTAAATTTAGAATAAAAAACAAACTATGTTTTTGTAGCAATCGGATCAAAAATCAAATTTTGGAGAAAACCAAAAAAAATCAGAACAATCGAAGGACCGGGCCCAACACCAGGCTGGGGACCGGGTCCTCCACCGGTGCCACTAGTGGAGCGACCGGTCCTGGTACCGGTGCCTAGGCCGGTTGGTAGTGAGCTCAATTGATTGGATTTTTGGCTCGGGTCTTGGCCGAGAACTCTGGGAAATATTTAAAGCTTTAAGTCAGTATCTAAACAGTGTATTAAAATGTGTTTACATTAAGTTTAAAGTGTAGAAATTAATAAAATGTTGATAAAAAATCAAAGTAAATATGAGTTGGAAGAATTTAAAGAAAGCATGCATATATTCCATTATCAATTCTTATTGGACTTTTGTTAGGTGTTGAAAAGCCATCTTCTACCACAACTCGGGGTCAAGCCAAGTAAGCTCGATAGGGTGAATCATCTATCATGTGAGTACTATTAGAATTGTGTAAGTTAGGATAAAGTGTATGATATATTTTCATATGAAAAAGAAGTACGGTAAGATAATTGGAAATATAAATAACATGAATTATAAATATAAGAATGGAAATGGTTTCACAAGGGAAGAGTTGAGAATATGTGTAATATTGATTAAGAGTTTAAAAGATAAAAATACAATTGGATAAAAATGGGATTTTGAAAAGATTTGAGAATCAAATGGAAAATCTATGAATCTTGAAAAGTGAAGCGGTTTTGTAAAAGAGATATGATATTGTCAAAATGTAATAAAAGGATGTATAAATGATTTAAGATAGAGATTGAATTTATGAATGGAATCATATAATGAAATTGAAAGATGAGAAAGAGGAAGAGTTCTAAGATGATTACGTACAAAACGTATGGACATGCTCATTGATAAAATTAAGTGTACGCATAAAAAGTGCGACCATGCTCATTGATAAAATTGAGTGTACGCATAGAAAGTGCGGCTATGCTCATTGGTAAAATTGAGTGGAACTTATTGAATAATACGTACAAAACATACGGCCATGTTTATTGGTAAATTTGAGTGAATCTGGATCCTTGGAATAGAAAACTAGAAATTGAGTTATCTGGAAATCTATTAAGAAAGAGTGATTGGTAAAGGAACTATATTCAAAGAGTAAACGTTTTGAAAGAATAATTCAAGAAGAAATGAACAAAGAGAGAATTATCTTCAAAGAAGAAAATGAGAAATTGTGTAAAGAAATGAACGTTTTGGTGTGAGTTAAAGAGGAAATATACTTTGGGAATAAATGGAATGGAAAAGTATTTTAAAGAGGAATGTTTTGACAAAGGAAGTAAAAATACTATTGCTTCTCTTATTTATGCATTTCTTTAGTATTCACCACCCATTGTTGCTGACTCACGTTTTTATGTGCTATCTCATAGTGTTCGTGATTAGTGTCCATCAATCCAGTCCAGCTGCAGTAGTTGAGGAAGTCTATAGTATCAGAGTCCTTTTATTTATATTTTGATGTATTTGAGAGGATTTTTATCGCTTTGAGTCAGTATTTGAGTTGTATTAGGGCGTGTTGCCCAGGGTTTTATTGATTTGTATTGAGTTTTACTATCAGAGTTGTATCGGAGATTTATATCATGGATTTTTGAGTTTTGTCTATCATATTTATTATCAGAGTTTTCTTTCAGAGATTATGAGTTGAGTCTATCCTTTCAAATTTGTGGGTAATTAGTGTTTTGTATTTGGGTATAGATATGCCACGTCGCTAATCCAGTGATTATCTTGATAATTAACCAGGTTGGGTCGTGACATATTGGGTGGTTGACATTCCACCCCAGAGGTACATTGCTCTCTTCCCTTTTATTTACTGTCTTATGCACTGAGGACATTGCATAATTTAAGTTGGGGGAGTGTTGCATGTTTCGTATGCTTGTGCCATAATTTGGTTTATTTTTTCTTTTTAGTCCCATTTTAGAGTCTGAAAAAAATTAAAATTTTGAATCGACGGTCTAGTATAGTTGCCTGCCTTTATTTTCCCTTTTTGAGGCAAGAAGAAAAGTATAGCTCGTTTCATCCATGTGATAGATTCGTTAGTATAGATAGTGAATTACTTTTGCATGGATTTTGGGATTTTGTGAGTTTTAAATTCTATGACATGAGTAGGAACTTGTTGAGCCCTTTATAGGACTTGTAGGTGGAAATTTAGGTCATTTTGCTAGCTTGTTGTAATAACTTGTTTTGGAACTAGTTTGTAACCTTATTGCACTTCACATTAAAAATAGACTTGAGTCGCTTGTGAGTCGCACCTTGAGTGTCTAGAATGATAGTTTAGTAGAGACTTATGTCCAAGTGAGCTTAGAGCCTTATCTTTCCTTGGAGTGGTGTCAAACAAACTCTAGTTGTCGCGAAAACAATTCTTACTCGTTGTCGGTCTGATTATCCTTGTTGTTTAGCATTGGGAATTTACTATCATTTTCATATCATTTGGGTTGGCATGCATGGTTATTATTGGCCTTAGGAAAAGATTATAGACGGTCTTTGATCATTTGTGTCGGTTCATTTTTTTCTCACATTTACCCCTTGCTAGCCCACTTGAGCCCCCTTTCATTAACCATTTTCTTGATTGAGCCTTAAATTCTATATCATGCTTTGAGAATGGCTAAAATCATGTTGAAGATGTAATTGGAATCATAAGGTGGTTTATGTTTATGTATTCATTGTTGGTGTACCTTCCCCTTAGGAATACATGATAGAAAATTTCCAAAAATTGGAAACCATATAAGTTGGGGGACCACTTATTCATTTGTAAAAGAAGAAACAATTGTTCTTCAAATTCTTCGAATGTGTTAGAGGTTGAGAAATAGAAAAAAATGAATATTGTGTAGTTGAAAAGTAAAGAATATGAGAAGCATTTTTGATGATGAGGGTCCCGTCTTTCTAGTTTGCCCTCTACTTTTGCATCGCCTATTCTCAAGTATTCAATGTATAACCCTTAGCCTGATACACTTCCTTTACCTTACGTTATATCCGGAAAGACCTATTTGATCCTTTGGGAAACAATCACTTGTGTTGTGTCGATTGAGAAACACAAGTTCCCTTTACTATGCATTCTTAGTCATGAGATCATATCCACTTATATAGAGCTTCTTTCATGTCACAATGTGCGAAATGTTTTGGTTTTAATTATACATATCTTTTGCCCGCACATATGGAAGTTTGAGTATGTAACATTGTTTCAAATGTCTTATTGTTGAGTGCATGACACAGCGAGTATTGAAGTTGAGACTCGGTTCGGATAGACTTTTGGGTTGTGTCTCACTTGTGACAAAAAGCCTTGCACACACACGTTAGATTTTAGTGTGAGGTCTTGTTTTGTATTTGCTAGCATGTTGAACTTTGTTTACCCACATGTCTTTTTAAGGATCAATTTTCTTTCTTATGTTTTGAATTTTTAGTTGCATGCTTGATTTGTCATGTAAAGGTAATTTACTCTGTTTTGGGGGTGATCATTGCTACAAAATCCTCACGAGACCCTACTCGTCCTACCAGGGGTGCCCGAGGGTTCAAAGGACATATCCCTTTATTTCCTTGTTGTTAGTTAGACCGAGTCATAGTGTGAGTTTGCTTGGGACTATCAAATGATAAGTTGGGGGGCATGATAGACACACTATTTTGTAGTTCTCGTGTGTCTATTTCTTTTTCTTTTGTTTTGCTTCTTTGTTTATTTATTTTCATTTAGTTTATATTTATGTTTTCTTTGTTTTGTAGTTCTTGTTTATTTTTCAAGTTATTGGTAATCCCCGAATGAGTCCGAAAGCCACCGAGTCCTCCCGAGCCATGAGGAAGCATTGCAGGAATGTCAAGGAGGTACTGGAATTTACGAGTACACACCCGAACACATCTCAGCAGTAGAATCCAGAACTGCAATATGGGTACCGATCCCTTGTACTCATGGGGATCAGTCCCTCCACCAATTCCCGGAACCATCTTCCGAAGGAACAAGCTACAGATAAAGAAAAAATGAACGGGTACCGGTCCCCCGTACCTACAGGTACCGGTCCTTCTGGTCGAATTTTGCCCAGTTTTTGGGCAGTAGGTTTTTAATAGCAACAAGTACCGGTCCCTATTTGTAATTTCTACAGAATTTTCCCTCATTAATGGTATTTTGGTATTTTTAGGTGGGGGGGAGGGGTATATATAGTTGTGTATAGTTCGAGTTGTATATGTTTTTGTATAGTTTTTATGGTTTAGGGAGGTTGAGAGTTTCTCTCTCTACTTCCATCTTTCTTCTTTCTCCATTTTGAGGGGCATCCATGGAGCTTGGATGTTTTTGCCCTCTTTTAGTGTTGTAAGCAACCTCGTCCTCTCTCTATTGATGTATTTATTTTATGTGTTGTATTTAATAAATTTTGTATTTCAATTTATATGGTGATTATGTCTATGTTCTTGCCATGTTTGTTGAGATATTAGTTATAATGGAGGGCTAACCTCCTTGGTTTGGCCATGGGGTGACTAGTACCCCAAGCCTTGGGTTGTGTTGAATTATCTCCATGTTTGAGCTTAACATTGTGGTTGTGGGTGTATGAAGTTCATACCTAGGGTCTAAGTCTAGTGGTGTTAATCACCTTGATGGGTTGTAGACAATAACACTGGCACAACCCATAGTTGGTGTGATGTCCCGCTAGGTGTTCGATAAAATGCCACAATGGACGAATTACCCCTAGAATGGACTAGGATCATGTCTTAGGGTCTTATCTTAGTTGTGTTAATCTATTTGATGGGCCGTAGACAATGAACCTTGGTACGACCCATGCTTATAACGATGTCCCACTAGGTGTTCGACAAAATGTCCCATTGATCCAATCTCTCTAGAAAACCACCTAATCTTTAGATGAATTGCAGTCTTGAGGTATCATAGGGCTTAGGAGCATGTGTATCTCACCTAGAGTCTAACCAAAGGTCGTTAACTTCCTTGATGAAGTGTGCCATGTACACTCCGTGCTTTGAGCTATGTCACCTGAGGTGTAAGTTGGCCTAAAGAACCGAATTCTCATCCCCATGTCATCTCTTGACCCGTAATGTGTTCTTGATAGCCTAACATTCTGGGGAGGTCCTATGTCGTGATCCCTCCTTTATATTGTCATGAGATATTGGAGAAGTCTAGCATGACCTAGGCTAGGTGTTAGAACCCTCGTAGCCATTTCGCTTAGTTTAATTAGTTTCTTTTTTTCTTTGTCTTATGCTTTAGTTTTATTAGATTTTAAAACAAAAACAAAGTGTTAACATATAGGAAAAGAGAACTATATAAAGAGAAAGAATGAAAATACTGAAGCTTCATTTTAATTCAGAATTATGAATGATACACGTTTATTTAGAGGCAGACCACAACAGTGCCAACCGACTAAATGGTGGGCTGGACAGGCCCATTAAGAGTCTTGATGTTCAAGAACATCAAGAGTGATCTTCCGGAAGATCAATACCTGAAATAACCTAAGCATTATATATATCATTGTATTTCTGGAAGACAAGAAACTATCTTCCAGAACATCAGCTGATTAAGACAACAAGGCTGCAACAGGAATCATTTTCTACTGGAACAACAGGACCAATCTTCCGGAACATCAGTTAACCGTGGATGAAGATCAATGACAGGAATGACCATCTTCTGGAACATCAGGACCCATCTTCCGGAACACTAGCAGACCAAGGCTAACACTCTGCAGCAGGGACCACCATCTTCTGGAACACAAGACATCATCTTCTGGAACATCGCTAACCAAACTTGTTAGACTGAGGGGCACTGAGCTTGGTGTTCTGGAATATGGAGAACCAACTTCCAGAACACAAGGAGTAAAATATAAACTCCTGCTGGTTCTTTAACATTCCCCCTCAAACTGAGCCGGGGCACCTGAGCTTCAGTTTGCTCCTCAGTTGTTCAAACCTTGAGCTGGTGAGAGATTTGGTAAATATACCTGCTACCTGATGGTCTGTGGGAACATGATTGACCTGCAGTTGGTTTTGTGCAATCTTTTCTCTGACAAAATGGAAGTCTACCTCAATATGTTTAGTTCTTGCATGAAACACAGGATTAGTAGCTAGGGAGATGGCAGAGTTGTTATCACACCATATTCTGGAAATGAGGTTGGTGTTGTACATTCTAAGATCCTTCAATAATTGAATCATCCAGAGAACTTCAGAGGCTGTGTTGGCTAATGATTTGTACTCAGCTTCTGTTGAGGACCTTGCAACTGTGGGTTGTTTCTTGGCAGACCAAGAGACAATGTTTTTGCCAATGAAAACACAATACCCTCTTGTAGATCTCCTGTCTTGACTATCTCCAGCCCAATCAGCATCAGAAAAGGCCACAATGTTGGAAGTTCCTTTTTCAAAGACAAGTCCAAGATTGAGGGTGCCCTTGATATATCTGAGGATTTTTTTTACATCAACAAAATGGTCTTCTAAGGGCATGTGCATGTGTTGACATATGATGTTAACAGCATATGCAATGCCAGTCCTTGTTAGAGTAAGGTATTGAAGGGAACCAACATTAGATCTGTAGAATTCAGGATTGGTCATGAGTGTTGGTCTACATTGATTTTTCCTAAGAGATGAGGGAGTGGAACATGTGGTGCATTGTGTCATTCCAGCCCTCTTTAAGAGATCAATAGCATATTTCTTCTGGTACAGAAATAGACCACAGTTACTTTTGCCGACTTCTATCCCTAGAAAATAATTTAAATTTCCTAGTTCTTTTAGAGAGAATTGTGTGTGCAGTTGTTTTATTATGTTTTGAATCACAGTTTTGTTGTTACCAGTTACAAGAATATCATCAACATACACTAGTACATATATTAGATCTTGACCTTGTTGAAAAACAAAAAGAGAGGAGTCTGCTAGACTGTTTTTGAATCCCAGATGAATAAGATATCTGGATAGCATGTCATACCAAGCTCTGGGAGCTTGTTTTAATCCATAAAGAGCTTTGTAAAGATGACATACCTTGTCTGGATAGTTAGGATCAATGAAACCTTGTGGTTGTTGTAGATAAACCTGCTCTTGTAAATTCCCATGAAGAAAAGCATTTGACACATCCAGTTGTTTGATCTCCCAATCATTTTGGACAGCAATGGAGATGACAACTCTCACTGTAGGTTGCTTAATCACTGGGCTAAATGTCTCAGTGTAGTCAAAGCCCTCTGTTTGCTGAAATCCTTTGGCCACTAGTCTAGCCCTATATCTAGCTACAGTTCCATCTAGATTCCTTTTAATTTTATAAGTCCACTTGCATCCCACAGTGGGAATGCCAGGTGGGGAAGACACAAGGGTCCAAGTCCCTTGAGACATGAAGGCATTGTACTCTTCAAGCATGGCCTGTCTCCAAACAGTGGAGGTCATAGCTTCCTTAAATGTTTTAGGTTCTTCCTCAACCCAGCTTTGAGTGTGAACATTAATTTGATGAATGCTTAGATTATCTTTCCCTTTGGACCTGGTGGTCATGGAGTGTGAGGGCCTATTATTTCCACTGTTAGTTTGATAATCTGAAGTTGCATGTTTGCTTTCTAAACTCTTAGATCTAGTTATCATTTGATGAGAGTTAATGGGAGGATTATTTTGGGAGTCCAGGAGTGTATCTTGGGTATGAGGAATGGGTGAAGTATTATTACTGATTGACTGATTAACAGGTAGAGTACTATACTCAGTATTCTTGTCAAGTTGAAATGATGTGATGCTTTCATAGTTGTTTTTGTTATCTAAGATCTGATTGTTCATGGAGTTCACAATGGCTTTATAAGGAAACTCATGTTCTATGAATTTGACATGTGTGGTTAAGTAAACTTTATTGGTAGAGGGATAAAGGCATTTGTACCCTTTTGTGCAAGTGGAGTAACCAATAAAGACACATACCTTTGACCTTGGCTCTAATTTGTTTGAGTTATAAGGTCTAATATATGAGAAGCAAGTACATCCAAAAGGTCTCAAGATGAGGTAATTAGGAGGGTGTTTATATAGTCTGTCAAAGGGAATATCAAAATTTAGGAAGGAATGAGGAAGTCTATTTATGACATACATGGCTAGAGTCATGGCTTCAAGCCAGAACTTGATTGGCATTTGGGCTTGTTGAAGTAGGGTTATAGTGGTTTCAACTATGTGAGCATGTTTTCTTTCAACCAGGCCATTTTGTTGGGGAGTGTAAGGACAGGATGTTTCTTGTAGGATTCCAAAGTTGTGAAACAGTTTGGTCATGAGTTTGTTAAGAAATTCACCCCCACAGTCAGATCTGACAACCTTAATGTTAAAGAACCAGCAAGAGTTTATATTTTACTCCTTGTGTTCTCGAAGTTACTGATCAGAAATTTCAGAGATGCTGGAACGGTGTCTGCCATTTGTGTGATGTTGTGCAGAGCGTGGAGATGAGGGTGAGAGTTTCTTGGTTTTCTTGATTTTCTTGATTTTCTTGAACAGGATTTCAGGATCTTTCTTGTGGACGATTAGTCCTCATGGATCTGATACCATGTTAACAAATAGGAAAAGAGAACTATAGAGAGAGAAAGAATGAAAATACTGAAGCTTCATTTTAATTCAGAATTATGAATGATACACGTTTATATAGAGGCAGACCACAACAGTGCCAACCAACTAACTGGTGGGATGGACAGGCCCATTAAGAGTCTCGATGTTCAGGAACATCAAGAGTGGTCTTCCGGAAGATCAATACCTGAAATAACCTAAGCATTATATATATCATTGTATTTCCGGAAGACAAGAAGCTATCTTCTGGAACATCAACTGATTAAGACAACAAGGCTGCAACAGGAATCATTTTCTACTGGAACAACAGGACCAATCTTCTGGAACATCAGTTAACCGTGGATGAAGATCAATGACAGGAATGACCATCTTCTGGAACATCAGGACCCATCTTCCGGAACACTAGCAGACCAAGGCTAACACTCTGCAGTAGGGACCACCATCTTCTGGAACACAAGACATCATCTTCTGGAACATCGCTAACCAAACTTGTTAGACTGAGGGGCACTGAGCTTGGTGTTCTGGAAGATGGAGAACCAACTTCCAGAACACAAGGAGTAAAATATAAACTCCTGCTGGTTCTTTAACACAAAGGCTAGCGTCCTACTGCTTCATTTGCAAATCAAAACCTCTTTACAAATCAAAGTCTCTCAACTCCGTCATTTCCCTACGGATCGACTTCGAACTTAACCACTTTACTAGTTAGAGTGTTTATTTTCCTTGTTTATAAATTATTAATGTTTGGATAGCATTCCTGTTGAATAACAACGACGTAGGAATTAGCATCTAGTAGGTGCCGATCGCCTGACCTTCTGAACGATTGGCCTGCATTGTGACCGAACATTGAGGTGATGGATGATGAATTCTGGGTCGACGCCTGGCATTTCGTATGGGGTCAAAGCGAACACTTCCATGTTGATTTTGAGGAGGTTGACCAGGTGCTCCCGCTTGGCATCAGCCAGTGAGGAGCCGATAAGAAAGAAGTGCTCCGGATTATCCATACCTAGAGGTACGATCACAAGGTCCTCAATAGATTTTTCAGAGGCACTTGTACTGACGTCCTCGAGCATAGGCTGGTCTAGAACCTCCACCCAGTGTACCTGCTCGGGGGTTACTTTTCCTTTGACAATAGCGCTGTAGCACTGCTTCACCAACATTTGGTCACCACGAAGCTCTTCCACTCCTCGATTGCCAATGAATTTGATAACCTAGTAGTACGTCAAAGCCATGTCCTTGATGCTGTGGACCCATGTTCAACCCAAGATAGCATTGTAGGGCGAGAGGACGTCGACCACAATGAACTCCACTTCGGTTGTGATCGAGCCGATTACCACAGGGATGAGCATTTTTTCAAGCGACCAGACAGAAGCCACGTTGAACTCCACCAGTGGTATGTCGACTGATTGCAAGTCTTTGGCCTTGTACCCCATCCTCTTAAACATAGAATAGTACATGATGTCGGCTGAGTTTCCGAGGTCAATGAGGACCCTTCGGACATTGCACTCAGCGATTTGCAGGGTGACGACTAGGGTGACATCATGAGGGTGTTGAACTCTGTCGGAGTCCCTGTCTGATAATATGCTGGCATACCTAGGCTCCGACTTGTGTTTCTTCGGCGCGGATTGTACCGACAAGACTTTTCTTCCAGCAATATGTTCTAGCTCTGACTAGAGCTTCTCTTCATGACAATGATCCACCATACTGTGGATGACATTGATCGTGTGTAGCGTCGACTTTGAATCCGCCTTAGCTGCTTTGGTAGCTGTCTTTTCTGTGTCGATGTAAGAACCGAGATGACTGACCGTTACCATCTCTTCGAGGAAGTCTTTGTATGCTCGACAGTTTGTGGTTAGGTGGCCCTTCTCCTTGTGGTAAGAGCACCTGAATTTGTCATTGCCCTTTCTAGGGGCTCCGAACCGTTTCTTGGGCCACCTGAAAAATGTCTCCTTCTCAATTTTGCGTAGGAGTAAGAAGGCCAACTCCTTGAATACGGTGATATGAGACACAAACTCGTACGACTTATAGGTTCGGGGCTTTTCTGTCTAGATAGTGCTGGTCACTTTCTTTCTTGTCAAACCGCTATTTGACAAGCCGTGGCCGGAGCGTTGCACCACCTTACTTCTTTCCTCCTTGGCCTCTTCAAGATTTGCATGGAGCTCAAGTCTGGCCATAAGATCATTCATCGTGGCCGGAGAGAACACCATCAGATCTTCAAACTATTGTCTAGAATGGTCCAGGCCTACCTTGAACGATGTTACTGCGATCTTCTAGTCGCAGTCTTCAATCTCATTGTAGTGGTCCTAATACTGGACTACGTACTAACGCAGAGATTCTAACCTTGCTCGCCTAAGGCTGAGAAAGGAATCAACCTCTTTATTCACTCTTAAAATGGTTATAAACCGAGCCAAGAAGTCCGTTGACAGGTCCCTCCATGATGTAATGGACCCTGCCGGTAGTTGGTCAATCCATAAAAGCCCAACCTAGCTTGCACATAAGTGCATTCTCTCCAGAGTATAAAGACATCATTTGCCTAAAATGGACTAGGTAGGTGTACAAATCCATTTTGGGATCGTACTTATTGAACTTTGGGGCCGAGAAGCCTGCGGGGGGCCTCATGACCTCAATCTATGGCAAAAATGGGGAGCAGGCTAATCTCTTATATCAGTGCTTCTCCTATGACAGGGCTGGTCGGACCTATGCCTTGATCCTCTAAGTGACCTCCTGATCCGAATGTGAATCTCGGCTATCCCTATAATTGCTCCGTCGGTATTATCTCGACGATGATTCCTCTGGCCTTGCCATTTGCCTGGGCCTTTCTACCAGAGCTAGTGCATTCGGACCTAGCCGGTCAAATATGGATTGTCTCTGACTGTCTGCTGAATATTCGTCCCTGCACCGACCAGACAAGAGGCGCCGTCTGATGCGACGACCCTCATTACCAACTCGTCAGGCAGATAATTTGTCAATTTGTCAGCCTAGGCAATTCAGAGCAGACACACTTTTGTCGTCGGAGGGCCTGCCCCTACTCTGGGAGGGCATCCGGTAATCTGGATCATTGTCTTTAGTGTGGTTGGGAACTAGGACCAACCCTTTCTTTTCGGTAGCCTATCTTAGGCGAATCATTTCTCGCATGAGGGCATCAATCTGGTCATCCCTTTTTCCAAGGTCACCTTGTAGCTTCCAGATGTACTGTTTGGTGGTCATCTTGGCCGGAGCATCTGGACAAGATCTATTGTGGCTAGCATCACCAACTTGCATTCATCTTCCCGAATGGATGTCGGTTGCCAGAGCTATGGTGCCATCGTCGATTCCCTTTCCCTTAGCCTGTCGAGCATTGAAATTGTTCCTCCTGGAAGTGTTATGCTCACTCTGATCCATTTGTTATGGCAGCAACTTGAAGAGATGAGGAATTCAAAGAAACGAAAGCAAGTCCCCAACATAATCACCAATTGAAGTGGGGGGTTTTGCTTTCCAATTTCCTATGGCTGAATCCTTCACTTAAATACACAAACAAAAAATGTTAGGTTACCGGCAATGCTACCTGTGAACCCTTTGATGATTAAGTTAGCAAGAGCTCTAGAGAGAGAGAGAGAGAAATTTGACAAAGTTTTGGCTTGGGAGACCGTGTAGCTCAAATGTGGAATGCTCCTCTCCTTTTATAGAATTATCGGCGTGTGACACGTACGCACTTCAGCGTGAGTGAACCTCTAACCTAGCTGTGCCTGTCCTGTCTATGTGCGTAGGCGGCTGAGTGGAAGGTTGGCGCCCGACAACATTGGGCGGCTCAAAAGATGAAAAGGGGGCTGACATGCTATAGGAATAATAGAAAGTTGATTCCATGTCAGTTGTGTGCCTATCACGAGCGGGAAATCTGAGATGATGTTCCCCATAAGAATCTTCCCTATAGTCGAGGCCGCACGCTGTTTTTCCAAAGGGTCACCCTTAGGTACCCTACACCATCGACTGTTGGTTGTCCCAGGCAATGAACCTTCCATACCGAAGTGAACCCCGGGAACCTCCACCGTCAGCCCTACACCTTGGTCGGTCGCTTGACTTCTGTCTAATGGGCTGGACTTTAGGCTAGTTATCTACTGTCGGTCCTACACCTTGGTCGGTCACTTGACTTTTGCCTGATGTGTTGGACTTCACGATGGATATCCACTATCCCGGCCTCTCTTCTCGGTTCGGCCCCAATACTTAATTAGGCTTATCTTATATTTTCCTACACTTTTCTAGGTCTGAGTTGACTTCCATTAACTTTTGCTTAAATTGATAGGGGGCCGGTACCCCACCTGTATACCGCCCAGTATACCAATTTTAACCAAAATCGTGCAGTGGGTTTTGGACCAAAATTACATAGGCCGGTACAGGGACCGGCATGCCACCCGATATATCGACCAATATACTGATGGTGCATATCGGGTGGGCAGTGGCTCGGCTGCCCGATTCTCTTTCTACAAATCCACGATTTTGGGGCCCCAAATGAGTTGTTTTCTTAAATCTATGGTCGTTAATATTATTTATACCTAGAAATCTATGTTTTAGTGCATATAAACGAATCAAAACGACTTTAAATCCATTCGATTCAACTTATGAAATTTTATAAAAACTCTGATTAATTGCATTTTATTAAGTTTAATTCGAAACTGTAAGTCCTAATAGATTACTAGCCTTGCCGGGAATGATTTACGAGGGTTAGGCAGAGTCTGATCGGGCCAGTTTTCTTCTTCCTCTTCTCCTCTTTCTCTCTCCCTTCTCTCTTTTCTTTGATTTTTATGAATTTGTTTTTAATTTAAGGATGTATATATAACTTTATATATTATATTTGATTACCAACTGGATTTTGCTATAGTGCGACAAGGTGCATCGTAGTTACAATACTATTTATTTCTATTTCCTGTATTTTAGTATTATTCATTAATTTCCTTATTCGTCTTTTATTCCTTAAAATATTATCGAATTCCCATAAATTTCCAAATTTTGCCAATTATTATTTTTAAAATTTCTGATCTTTCTAAGAGTTATTAGAGATAAACTTTATTTATTAAGTTCACTAATTAATTTTATTAGCTTTAATCACATTTATATTTATTTTAGAAAAACCAGGATTCTACACCTTGTCCGGACGAGCCATCTGTGAACCCAAAAACCAACTCCCCGCAGCCTTGTCCGAACGACCCTAAGACCTGGTCCGGACGAGCGACCTGCACTTCAAAAAACAACTTTCTGGATGCCTCGTCCAGACGATCCTAACACTTGGTCTAGACAAGAAGGACAAAATTTCCTCCAAATCAACTTCTAACACCCCCTAACACTCCAAACTCAAACCCAAACACTTCCCCACTATAATTGACATCAAAAAGACAGTCCAAGGCTCATCAATGGCCTCCCCATTTTTAACTCGAGATTCGAAACACACCTTTAACAACTCTAAACTTGCACCCACTCTCTAAACATAACACCAAGGTTCCCCTATCTCCACAATGAACCCAAAGTCCAAGGAAATGGACACACTAGGAATCCCATAATCCAATGAAATCACACACCCACAACCATGGTATATGAAAATGGTTATTCATGCATTTCATCAACACTTATGTCGACTCCGCACTTTCTAATATGCAACTTGACATAACAAGGTTAATGCAAAATAATTAAATGAATTTCTCAATAAAATAAGGGAATGGGTATTACAAAGATGTCATCAATAAAAACAATTACAAATGTATCCATGTACAACTCAAAAATTCGGTTCATCAAGTCCATAAATATGGATGGTGCATTTGTCAATCCAAAATCCATAACGAGAAACTCATAGTACCCATGTCTAGTTCGTAAGGCTGTTTTTGACACGTTGCTATATCTTATTCTCACTTGTTATAACTAGACCTCAAATCAATTTTTGATAAGATTGTGACACCCTGAAGTTGATCAAACAAATCGTCTATTTATGGCAAAGGGTATTTTTTTCTAATTGTCATCTTATTTAGTTGTCAATAATTAATACACAATCTCATGGTTCCATCTTTATTTTTCAGAAAAAGAAAGGGTGCTCCCCAAGGCAACACACTAGGTCGAATAAACCCTTTGCCTAATAAATCTTTTAGTTGGATTTTCAACTCTAATAATTCACTTGGTGCCATTCTATATGGTGGTATATAAATAGGATTGGTTCCCGGGATCAATTCAATAGTAAACTCAACTTCCCTAACTAGAACTACCTCCGGCAACTCATCTAGAAAAACATTTGCATACTCACTGACTACCAGAATATCTCCCAATCCCAATGGTTTCTGTTCCGTGTCAATAATATACGCAACATAACCATCATAACCCTTTTTTGAAATTTTAACAGCTTTTAAAGACGATATCAAATTATTGATCGAAGTTCTTCTATCTCTACAAAATTTAATTCCTGACTCCCCTGGAACTTTGAATACCAATTCCTTATTAAAACAATCCACCGTGGCATGATATGTAGACAAGAAGTCCATGCTGATAATCACGTCAAAGTCTATCATCTCTAAGAGTACTAAATCAATCCTTAGGTTTCTACTTTCATTGCATACCTCACATTGAGGACATACGATATTGACCACCACAATATCACCGACTGGGGTAGAAATAGTCAATGCACATTCTAGATTTTTTGGAATTCTATGCAACCGTCTAACAAATGCAGTAGACACAAAAGAATGTGTAGAACCTGGATCAAATAGTATCTGCACACAAATACCATCAATTTGTAAAATACCTGTCACTGCGTCAGGACTAGCCTGTGCACTTTGTCTGGTCATAACAAACAGCCTACCTATCATACTCTACCATGGCCTACCGACCCATTCGGAGATGATCCTCTACCGACTGGTACATTGCCTACTAAAGACGATGTAGTTACTACCCTTTGTTTGGTACACTACCATCTCCCCTCATCTAAAACACTTTACATTATCCTCTTTTTTGGGCAATCTCTGATTCTGTGATCCGGTGACCCATATCTGTAGCATCAGAAGGTTGAACTATACCCTCCAGAAAATCCACCTTGCCGAGAACTTTGTCCTCATGTGCTTTGGCTTGGTCTCTAACCACCTTGGAATTTGGAGCCTCCTTTGATGTTTGTTGATTTTTTCCGGCCCTCACCCTTAGAACTCCCACCAGTGGACTTTCCTGACAGCCCAAAGTCCGTTCTTCTTTTCTTGAATTGCTCCTTCTTTGAGTATATTTCTTGTACATCCTTTCCAATTTCCCGATCCATATCTACAAGATTCGCATAGTTCCTCCCTTTAAATGATGTCAACCGGATTCTTATGTTATCTTCCAACCATTTCTGGAATCTTCAACACTTCTTCGCATTGGTGTCAACCATATCCCCCGCATAACGAGATAAAGCTGCAAATTTCGCTTTGTATTCAGGCACGATCATCCTTCCTTGTTTCAAATCAATAAAAATGGCCTCCTACACATATCGATAAACCTCTGAGCAATATTGTTCATTGAATGCTTGAACAAATTGCATCCAAGTAATCTCCTATGGCAATGCTAGTAGAATTCCCGGAACTGATGTTGTAAGCTGTAACACTCCCAAAATTTGAGACAATTTTTTTTTTGAGAAGTGTTAACTGTAGGTAACGAGTATCCAAACAAAAAGGGTAAAGAACTAACTACCACACACACACTACTCATTACACTACTTATTACAATACATGCTTGCTATCAAATGATATACAACTAAAAGGAGGCAAAAATGGTTTTATAAGATAACCCTGTACAACAGTGCCCCAAATAAAAGAGAAAGGCCAAATGGGATTTTATATGATAATCCCGTACAACTCGGCCAACAGTAAAGAAACGAAAGTACAATACTGAAAGTAAGACAACCTATCACTATTGTCCGGTCTAGCCTCAAGTCCTGCAAAGGATCCCGCGGCTCCAAGTCTAAGTGGTAAGTCCTACAAAAGTAGAGGGTCAGGCACGACCGCCTGGTAGAGATAATCCATCTCCTACCGTCTATACTATTGGGATGCACGTGTGTGACAGTGCAAAGAAAGTAAGTATGCAATGCGATGGATCTCATTATCTTTAAAACATTTCCTTTTCTTTCAAAATTCCATATCTGACTCATAGTAAAGAAAAGTAGTAAAACGCTATGTCTAACCAAGACTCGTAAGAAAAGGTACTCGTAACTGATCTTTACCAAAAAAAACTTCCTAGATAAGGCCGATAGGGAATTGTGTCAAGTGTCGACTCACACTAAATAACAGACTCATTTTCGTATTTCAAACGTATTCCAATTCCCATTTTGTTCCAAGTGTCACGTGTATTCCATTTCCGTGCCTTCTAGTAGAAGCAAGGCAAA
>NMUG010001506.1:0-17753 GCA_002855965.1 Monotropa hypopitys | reverse complement strand
CCTAACACAACCAAGGTCTGATACCAAGTTGAAAATCTCAGTCCACATTTCTCCTTAAAACCAATGTGTTAAAGAGAGGGAAACTTGAACCTTATAACCAATAGAGATGAGACATAATTAGGCGATGTAAGATACATTCCAACAGTGTGAAAGTGAAAAGGACTTTAACCATGTTTTCACAATGAAGTTAAATTCAGAATGTTTCTTTTTACCTTTGTTTTAGTATATTAACATGCTTAATGAGCTTTATTTGTTTGACATAAATATAACAAATTTTGGTTTATTGAATAAGTGTTCATGTGTGCCCTCCATGTAAAGAGTTGTACAGAAAGCGTATTCTATTATTCAAATTATTCTGTTTCCAAAACGTTTTTGGCATACTTCTATTTTCAAACTGTTGTTTGAGAAAGAGAAAAGAGAAAGATTATATTTTATCTTATGTCATATGGGTACATAGGATCCTCTATTTATAGTGAATAGAGAGTTAAAGATTATTTTAAAAACCAATGTGGGACTAATACTTCTAACACTCCCCCTCAAGCTGGACAATAAATATCAAAAAGATCCAGCTTGTTACATAGCATTTCTAATCTAGGCTTAAATAAAGGTTTGGTAAAAACATCAGCTATTTGAGCACCCGTAGAAATATGTGGAGTGGTTATCACAGCACTTGTTAGTTTTTCCCGAATCAAATGGCAATCAACCTCGATGTGCTTCATTCTTTCATGGAACACTGGATTTGTTGCAATGTGTATAGCTGCTTGGTTATCACAATACAATGGTATAGGCAACTGGACTGGGAAGTCTATCTCCTTAAGGAATGATCTCAACCATATCACTTCACAAGTCGTGTGCGCCATGGCTTCCCACAAAAAAAAAACACAGTATCCTGTAGTGGATCGTCTATCTGATAGTGCTCCTGTCCAATCTGAATCAGTAGAGGCCTCAATGCGTAAGTGATCATTGGCACGATAAAATAAGCCTCGACCTGGATGAGACTTGAGATACTTGACAATCCTGATAACAACATCTCAATGAGGTTTTTGGGGGGCAGTCATAAACTGACTCACCACACTAACAGTAAATAAGATATCATGACGAGTGATCTGAAGGTATTTCAATTTACCGACAAGTCGTCGATACTGATCAGGGTTAGATAGAGACTCCCCCTGATCTACATATAGTTTGACATTGGGATCCATAGGCATATCAACTGGTTTGCCTCCTAGTAAGCCAACACTATCGAGAGTGTCAAGAACGTGCTTTCTCTGAGATAAACCTATACCTTCTTTTTGGATCGTGCGGTTTGAATGCCCAAAAAATAGTGAAGGGATCCCAAGTCCTTTGTATGAAACTGCTGATGTAAGAAGACTTTCAGATCACAAATACCTATCTGGTCATCTCCAGTAATGATAATATCATCAACGTAAATAATCAACAATATTTTTCCTCTTGCAGATATAAGAGAGAATACATAGTGATCAGATTGACTCTGATGCATACCAAACTGGATAACCGCCTCACTGAACTTGTCAAACCATGCGCGAGGAGATTGCTTTAGTACATACAGAGCTTTGCGAAGACGACATACTTTCTGAGACTCTCCCTGAACAACAAACCCAAGCGGTTGCTCCATATAAACTTCTTCGGTAAGATCACCATGAAGGAAGACATTTTTCACATCCAACTGATATAATGGCCATCCAAGGTTTGCAGCAAGAGAAATAAGGATTCGAATAAAGCCCATTTTGGCAACAGGAGAGAAGGTATCGGAATAGTCGACACCATATGTCTGCGTATAGCCCTTGGCTACCAACCGGGCTTTATGGCGCTCAATCGTACGATCAGGGAGGTACTTGATAGTGAAGATCCAACGACAGCCAACAGTAGTCTTGCCATCAGTGAGAGGAACCAACTCCCAAGTTCTATTATCATGAAGGGCGGCCATTTCGGCCTCCATAGCTAGTCGCCACTCAGACTGAGATAGGGCCTCCTGCAAAGTGTTAGGAATAGAAGTAGAGGAAACAGCACAAGAGAAAGCACGTAGTGTAGGAGACAAATGATTGTAAGACAGACAAGAGAAAATAGGATTATAAGTGCTAGAGAGATTAAGATACTTAGCCGGAGGACGCTGATTCTCACGAGCCGGATATCGATGTGAAGATAGAGTTGTAGGAGAGGTAGTCGGTTCTCGTGGTAGAGAATAAGATGGTGGAGCGGGCGTAGCGGGTCTTGTGGATATGGTTTTAGGCCTGCGAATATAAACCTACAAGGGTTGGGGTGAGGGTGGTGGAGGAGCACCAGATGGAACAACAAGGGTAGAACAGATTCCAATGTGCGAAATATTTCCCGGGGAGTAGGGTCGGAGTAAAATGACAATGACTCATTAAAAATAACATCAGCACATACAAATTGACAACGTACGGTAGGGAAAAAATATTTATAGCCTTTTGGGGTACGAGAGTAGCCTAAAAATATGCATTTGACAGACCGGGGATCAAGCTTACCTCGGCCAGGGTCCAGGGAATGCACATAACAAGTGCAGCCAAAGATCCGAGGAGGTAAAGCATGAAGAGGACGACTGGGATATAAAACATGATAGGGAATTTGGCCACCAAGAACAGTGGAAGGCATGTGATTGATCAAGTAGCAAGTAGTAAGAACAGCATCTCCCCAATAGGATTTAGGGACTGTCATGTGAAAGAGAAGAGCACGCATGACTTCAGATAAGTGTCGAATTTTGTGCTCAGCAACCCCATTTTGTTGTGGGGTTCGAGCGCACGATGACTGGTGAAGGATGTCATGCGTATCAAAAAACTGAGACAAAGTCTGCACAAAAAATTCACGAGCATTATCAGAACGAAAAACTTTGATAGTGGTGTTAAATTGTGTTTGTATTTCCATAAAGAATGATTGAAAAATAGATCGTAACTCAGAACGATCCTTCATTAGATAAAGATAAGTAAGACGAGAAAATCGTCCACAAAAATAACATAGTACTGAAACCCTGAAGTACTGGGCACATGAATAGGTCCCCAAATATCCGAATGAATAAGGTGAAAAGGACGAGACACACGACTCTCTATTCTAGGATGAAAAGAACTACGACAATGCTTACTAAACTCACAGACTTCACATGGTAGAGTAGTAATGGGACCACAGGAGGGCACGAGCCAACGCAAAGTCTGAAGAGATGGATGACCCAAGCGGCAATGTTGTTGTTAGAGAGAAATAGTCGTCTGAAGAGCATTAAGATGGCCAGGATGAAGTAGTATAGGCCACCACGCTCAACACCACCACCAATCTTCCTCCCAGTCATGAGATCTTGAAAGACACAACCATAGGGTGAAAAGTGACGGAACAATTTAATGAAGAGATTAGTTGACGAACAGATAAAAGATTAAATGGTAAGCGAGGAACATGTAACACATTAGTCAACGTGAGAGAAGGAGTAACAGAAATCGAACCAACACCAGCAATAGTGGTAGTAGATCCATCAGCTAAAGTGACACATGATGATTTAGCCCGGGATTGAAAATTAGAAATACAAGAAGAAATATCAGTCATGTGGTCTGTGGCCCCACAATCAATAATCCAAGGAGAGGAAGAAGTGGCAACACATACAGTAGCGGACCCAGTCTGAGCAAGCGTAGCAGTGGAGGGGCCATCAGTTTGACATAAAATAAGACGTTGGTATTCCTCGGCCGGAATGGTTACGACACTGTCGGTAGGAGGTGGAATATACTGCCCAGTATCCTCAACATAATTGGCCTGATGAGCCTGCGGATAGCCAATAAGCTGATTACAAGTGTCGACGGTATGATTGGTGTCGTGGCAGTGAGTGCAAAAAAGAGAGCTCCGATTGCGACTATAGCCTCGACCACTAGAAGTAGTGATACGTCCACGACCACGAGCACGCCCTCGACCGGTAGAGGAACCAGAACTATCAATCACCAAGGCATAGCGATCCGAAGGAGCAGGCATAGAGACGGAGGATTGGCGCAGACGACTGAAAACTTCGCCGAGAGATGGGATATTAAAGGACCCCAAAATGTGATTGTTGGCCGGTGCATAGAAGGAAGAAATCCCTGAAAGGAAGCGAGCAACATTCCAATTATTGTGCTGACGACGGACAACTTGGAGATCGGTAGAAAGCGGCTCACAGATATCCAACTCATGGCAAAGTCGACTAAACTGGGCCTAATAGTCATCTAAGGATAGATTCCCCTAAGAGATAGAACACCAAGATTGGTGAAGATCAAATGTCCGCCGTAAGTTGTTGAGCCCAGAGTACAACTCCTGGCATGAATTCAAACTTTTTTGGCGGTATCCAGAAACATTAAAGAGCCAGCGACCTTTTCTTCCATGTTATTCCATAATTCTGAACGAATATGAGCGTCTGTCGCCCTCCAAGTGATATAGGTGGTGGCAGTCTCGGCTGGAGAGTCGTCTGTGAGATAAGATCATAAGAGAACTCAGATTCGCCAAGGTAATATACCTCGACCGCCTTGGCCCAAAGAGGATAATTTTGTCCATTCAATGGAATGGCAGTAATAAAACGACGCTCCCGATATCGAGATGCGTGTGTGGTGGTCCCAAAATATTTTACGGGAACAGATTTGTCTCCTGACATGGCAACGACAATAAAGAAGATAGGCCAAGGGGAACAAGTGATAAAGAAATGATAAAACACTACTACTAAATGATCAGAAGGTATTAGTACAATAGAAGAGACTGCAGGACATTTAGTGAAATCTGAGTCTTCTCAGCATGATCTCTACCATCTCGATTTATAAAAAAAAGTGACGAGTCACAAGACCAACATATAGTGTACAATGGAAGAGACACCAGGACATTCAGGTGGGCTGGTGGGCGGCGATCTGGGCAGGGTGGGCGGCGATCGTGGTGGAGGAGGGGTGGGCGAGGGTGGCGTCGTGGATTCCGGCAAGTCTGGGGTGATTTTGGTGATCTGGACAGAGGACTTTGTGGGGCGGCGATCTGAGCGATCTGGGCAGAGGAGGGACAGGTGGGCTGCTGGGCGGCGATCTGGGTGGAGGAGGGGCGGGCGAGGGTGGTTTAGTAGATTCCGGCGAGTCTGGGGTGGTTTTGGCAATCTGGTGACGAGTGGCAACATAGATGCAGTGGTAGCCACTAGGGTTCTGGCAAAGTCGGTTAGGGTTCCGGCAAAGTCGGTTAGGGTTTCCGACGTGTTTTCCGGCAAAGTCGGTTAGGGTTCCGACGTGTTTTCCGGCGAAGTCGGCTAGGGTTCCGGTGTGTTTTCCAGCGAAGTTGGCTAGGGTTCCGGTAAGAGTTGGTAGATCTGGAAGGGTAGGGTTGAGCCGTGGCGGTGGTGGCGGCGACAGAATTTTATGATGGATAAACATTTGGCTCTGATACCATGTTGTTTGAGAAAGAGAAAAGAGAGATTATATTCTATCTTATGTCATATGGGTAGATAGGATCCTCTATTTATAGTGAATAGAGGGTTAAAGATTATTTTAAAAACCAATGTGGGACTAATACTTCTAACACAAACTATCTGAAACAACACATATAGACAAAATTTGATTATTGGATTCACCATCGTCTCTGAAGATGCTTGACATCGGACAAGGCCTCAATCATGGTTGTTCCACCTTTTGACTAAAATGCTGTTAAGAGTAATTGACTAGGGATTTATAGACAATATTTTCTCTAATTCCAACCTCATTTAGAAGAAGAAGAAGATGTGAGAAGTTAATGGTACAAGTTGGTTTAGCCTTCATTGTACATGGCGCTACAAAGCACTCTTCATCACCATCTGTTGTAGTTAGTTACCCACAAAAAACTGCTCTAATCTAGACCAAGTGACACTTATAATGCATGTAAATTGCAGAAACATAAAATTGGGTGAAGATTACGATTTTGCAACTGGCGATCCTGTTATATTGATACTATCTCATGAATGACACGAAAATCAAAATAAGAATAGATCGCATACCGAAGAAAGGAAGAATAAATGCAACGCCAACGGACGAAACGACAAGCGCTGTCCTTAAAAGAATGAAACAGCAGAAACTGTTGGAGACTCTGGCAGGCAGCAGTTCCTCGATACTTCTGGCCAATGGGTTCATCAGCAGGGCATATTTGGACATTGTCAAGGAAGCGAAACATCTCGAAAATCATCACAAAAGAGCCAGCATTTCTTGTTCCAAAATTAAGTATTCAGAAAAGGATATTTAGTGAATGGGTTGATAACCTGTAGACAAACAAAAGAAAAACAGAACAAAAGCAGCTGTGAAGTTAGAGGCCACCTAAATTCTACTGAATTTTTTAGTGTCAAAGAAAATACACTTATTTTAGTGGTCTAATTCGTTTCCCCTTTTGCATCAGAACTCTGAACTTTTTCCGGTCTCAATGATAGATATCTGAAAAGTAAATAAAGTTGATGAAAATATTAAAATAATATTAATTAATTATGAAAAAATAACTATTTTTCTGGCCCATTTTCGATGCCATTCCATGTATAATTTTCGATATTTCTCTCAATAAAGCACGAAGTTGACCATAAAGTCCACCAAAAACGAACCTTTTAACTTTTTCACGTGGATTCGTTTCTCTGTTATTTTCTATTTTAGCTTCCATATTGGCGGCAAAGAGAGGGTGGGGGATAAGGAGAGAGGGGGGCGTGAGTTTTTACCTTTCCTTTTCAATTCTTCATTTTTTCCAGATTGTAACTCTTCCTTGAGCTTAATACAAAGACAATCAGGTACCCAACTTGGGTGCTCTGTTTTCCTTGAGTTCTGTGGATTATAGCCACATGCTATCATTGCTATCGGACCGATCGATTCTCAGTCAATCGAAGAACAGTGATATGGCGGAAGGAATTAGATCACAGGATGTTAAGCGAATCAAAGAAACGGTAAACCAATTGCGGACCAATTTAAAAATTCAGTCGGTGGCTCTAGGAAAACACGTCACCACTGTAGGTCGACAAAATGAGGCGCTAGATGAGATCAAAAATTTGGTGGCGGCACTGGCCTTGAAGTACGATCAACATGAAATTCAGGTAAACAATAGTCCTGCTTCCTCAGTTACGAAACGTGAGCTAAATTTCCAACACCACCAGGGAAACAGAGGAGGAAATATATTCGGAAGTAATTGGCCAAATCATAGATTCAGTAGAATTGATTTTCCCAGGTTTAGCGGGGATGATCCTGATGGGTGGATTTATCACTGTGAGAAATTTTTGAAATTCATATCATTGACGAAAATCAGAAGGTCAGGTTGGCTGCCATTCATTTAGAAGATAAGGCCATCAGTTGGTTTAGATGGTTTGAGAAATCCTTTAGGACATGGTGTGAATTTAAGGCCGCGTTGCTAGCTCGTTTCAATGAAAGCGTATATGATGATGCGGTGGGGCAATTAACCAAACTCAAACAGACCACCACAGTAAAATTCTACCAGGAGAAGTTTGAGGAGCTACCCAATAAGACTACTAAACTGGGAGAAGGTTTTTTTGTTAGCTGCTTCATCAGCGGATTGAAGGAAGAAATTAAGGCGGAAGTTCAAATGTTCAGTCCTACCACTATCTCCCAGGCCATGGGACTAGCCAGATTACAGGACTAATCCACTGAAGCTCTCAAAAAAAATCAAAGGAACTACTTATAACTCAAAACCAATTCATTCGCCCTCTTATCAAACTAGCCCTTCCCCCAACATATCCAAACCATCCTACCACTACACCCCAATTCCAAAAAACACTTACCCGGAAAACTTCACCCAAACCTGTGGAGATTTTTCCTCCTGTGTTTAAACTAACATCTAAAGACATTGAAGATAAGAGACAAAAAGGGTTGTGCTATGGTTGTGATGAGAAATACTACATGGGGCATGTGTGTAAGACCAAACAATTGTTTATACTAGTAGCTGAGGAGGAAGTTGAAGGAGAGGAAGATAGTAAGGAAGTTGAGGAACTAGATCGACCAACACAACAAGAGGACTCGCACATCTCAGTTCATGCCATCTCCGGGTTGCCTTCCTTCAGGACTATGAGGATTGAAGGGAAGATAAAAAAAATGTCCGGTTACCATACTTATAGATTCAGGAAGTACTCACAACTTCTTGGACCCCATAATGGCTAAGAGGTCAGGCCAAAACATCCAACACACCCAACCTTTAACAGTGGTGGTGGAAGATGGCACCAAAGTGAGCAGTAAGGCAGTGATACCAAACTTCAAATGGTGTATGCAAGGGACAAAGTTTCAAGCTGAAGTTAGGTTACTACCCCTTGGGGGGTGACATGGTCCTAGGGATCCAATGGTTGACCACATTGGGTCCAGTTCTTTAGGATTTTAAGGAACTAAAAATGGAGTTCCAAGCACAGGGTAGGAAGCATGTATTAAGAGGGGGTAATTCTGTGCAGCTACAACAGGTCACATCTGCCCAAATGCAGAATCTTCTGAAGGGAAAGCCTCAAGGAATGTTAGCACAGCTCTGCAGTATTATAGGAGTGAGCAATACAATTACCTGGTTGTCTGACAACACCAAGGAAGAGGTACGACCAGAGCTTACGCAGTTATTATCCCAATTTGTTGACATTTTTGATGAACCAAAAGGTTTACATCTAGGAAGCACGGATACGGATACGGGTATCCGAAACGACACGGTACGGATACGGCGATACGGCAAAACCTAGAAAAGTAGGATACGGATACGGCAAGGATACGTCTGTAAAAATATATATTTTTTATAATTATTACTATTGTAGTGGGCATAAAAACAAAAATTGAATTGGTAATAGCAGTAGTCTAGTAGCAAGCATTTATTATGTGTTAATTGCAGGAGTCGATCACTGCAGGAGAGGTAGGATTTCATTCAGTCGATTGATGTTGTGTAGAATATTTTGGGAAATAATACTTTGTATTAATTTTAATTACAGTTTCCCCCTTGTAAGCTTTTGTAATTTGTTAAAAAATTCAATTTAACCCCCGCCGTATCCTAAACGTATCTTAGGCGTATCGTCCGCGTATCGCCCGCGTATCCGAAAATAAAACCAATAATTTTAAATACAGGATACTTAATAGGAGTATCCTGTTAGAACTCAAGATCACAAAATAACCCTCAAAACAAACACCCAAAGCCCAAACTCCAACCCGTACAGATATCCCTACATCCAGAAGGCAGGAAGAGAGAGAAGATTGTGAGAGAGCTGCTACAAACTAGAGTGATAAGGCCTAGTACTAGTCCATATTCCTCTCCTGTGTTGCTGGTTAAAAAAAGATAATAGTTGGAGGAACTATAGGGCTTTAAACAAAGAGACTATGAAGTATAAGTTTCCCATACCTGTTATTGATGAACTTCTTGATGAATTACAAGGGGCTAAGTATTTTTCCAAGTTGGATCTTAGGTCGGGTTACCATCAAATCAGAATTGATCCTTTGGACGTTGAGAAAACAACCTTTAGGATTCACGAAGGACAATATGAATTCTTGGTTATGCCATTCGGTCTCACCAACGCACCCTCAACATTCCAAAGCTTGATGAATGATGTGTTCAAGCCATACCTTAGGAAATCTATCTTGGTACTTTTCGGTGATATCTTAGTATACAGTAAGTCTTGGCCTGAACACCTAACACACCTGGCCCAAGCCTTCAAGGTGTTAAGAGAACAACAACTCTATGCTAACGCTTCCAAATGTGTCTTTGGTCAGACTGAAGTAGAGTACTTGGGGCATGTCATCAATAAGAAGGGGGTATCTGCAGAAGGTAGTAAGCAAACCTGGCCCATGCCAACATCCATTAAGTCTTCGAGAGGCTTCTTAGGCTTAACCAGATACTACAGGCGATTTGTTAAGAACTATGGCAAGATTAGCAAGCCATTAAATAATTTACTCAAGAAAGATGCCTTTGTGTGGACAACGGAGGCCGAGACAGCCTTCGACCAATTAAAGGTTGCAATGTCTACCACACATGTCTTGGCTTTACAAGACTATTCTAAAACATTTGTTGTTGAATGTGATGCATCTGGAAAGGGTGTGGGAGTCCTGTTAATGCAAGAATGGAGACCAATTGCTTACTATAGCAAAGCTCTGTCACCTAAGAATTTGGGACTATCCACTTATGAAAAGGAATTACTTGCAATGGTCATGGCCATCCATAGATGGAAGCACTACCTATTGGGACATCATTTTAAAGTCAAGACTGGACACTTCAGCCTTAAATATCTAATGGAACAGAAGATAACCACACTTATGCAACAAAAATGGTTAACCACGCTAATGGGATTTAACTATGAAATCATTTACAAACAAGGGGTGGACAACAGGGTAACAGATGCTCTATCAAGAGTGGAACATTTAACAGACCAGAGGGCTGAGTTGGAAGCTATATCAGTGGTACTGAGTGGATGGGTCCAGGACTTAAAGGATAGTGTGGCACAAGATAGTGATCTACAGAAATTGATAGCTGGCTGAACTAAATATTGATCCCAACAGCCATCCTACATATCAACTACAACATGGTCTTTTATACTACAAATCCAAATTAGTGGTAGGAAAGTGTTTGGCTTTCAGAAAGAAACTCATCAATGACCATCACAGCAGTGCCGTTGGAGGTCACTCGGGAGTTGAGAGGACTTACAAGAGGATTGAGGAGGCTTTTTTTGAAAGGGAATGTATAAGGAGGTACAAACTTTTGTGGAAAATTGTGACACTTGCCAAAGGAACAAGTCTGAGACAAGCAAACCTGCAGGGATGCTTCAGCCCCTACCAATTCCAATAAGGATTTGGTCAGATATCTCTATGGATTTTGTTGAAGGGTTGCCTAATTCAAATGGGAAGTCAGTCGTCTTGGTGGTGGTGGACAGGTTAACGAAGACAGCTCACTTCATTGCACTCTCACATCCCTACTCAGCAACTGAAGTGGCATGAGCTTTCTTGAACAACATCAACAAATTACACGGTATGCCGACAACCATCGTTTCTGATAGAGACCCAGTTTTCACAAGTGCCTTTTGGAAATCGTTGTTCCAGTTGCAGGGTATGGAGTTGTGCCTCGGTTCGTCCTACCATACCCAAAAAGGCGGTCAGACGGAAGTGGTAAACAGGTGCTTAAAAAACTACATAAGGTGCATGATTCGGGATAGACCTAAACAGTGGGTGAACTGGTTAACTCTGGCCGAATGGTGGTACAACCTACCATATCTCAACCGGCATCATCACCTATGAGGCTCTGTATGGACAAACACCTCCTAGTTGGAAGGATTATGTACCAGGTACCACGACCATTAAGGCAGTAAATGCGACACTTCAGGACAGACAAACCATGATGAATATATTAAAGGCACGCCTACAGTTAGCTCAGCAAAGAATGAAACAATTGGCAGACAAACATAGGAAGGAGAGAGAATTTGAAGAGGGGGACTGGTTGCTACTCAAACTACAACCATACATGCAATATTCAGTGGCAAAAATGGTCAATGCCAAGCTAGCTCCTAAGTATTTTGGCACATTCCAAGTACTTCAGAGGATGGGACCGGTAGCTTATAAGCTTGCACTGCCAACAGACTCCAAAATCCACCCTGTCTTCCATGTCTCACAACTCAAGAAACACAAGGGACAATCTGATCAAGCTGCCCCAGACTTGCCAATACCAACCACTACAGGACAACTCCATGTGGCTCCTATGGCTATTCTAGCTAGAAGATTGGAAAAGGGGAACAACAAAGCTATCACTATGGTCCTAGTTTAGTGGTCTAACACAGTGCCAGAAGATGCCACTTGGGAGCCTCTCTACAAGTTGCAATAGCAGTTCCCGTCATTCCAACCTTGAGGACAAGTTGGTTCTTAAGGGGGTGGGAATGATACACCACATAATTATTAAATTAATAAGACCTTTTAACTTTTTCACGTGGATTCGTTTTTCTGTTAATTTCTATTTTAACTTTCATTTTGGCGGCAAAGATAGGGTGGCATATGCCACGTGGAGGGGGGATAGATATAAGATAGCGGGGATAAGGAGAGAAAGGGGGCGTGAGTTTTTATCTTTCCTTTTCAATTCTTCATTTTTTCCGGATTGTAACTCTTCCTTGAGCTTAATACAAAGACAATCAGGTACCCAACTTGGGTGCTCTGTTTTCCTTGAGTTCTGTGGATTATAGCCCCAGGCTATCAATATGACAGTACATAAAAGTCTGTACCGAATTCCCAGTCCCCCTCCCTAGTTCCACATTTTATGTTCAAGTAAATACGGGCAGAATACACACACGCAAGAATATATACATGAACACATAAAAGCACACAATATTAATCAAGCGAGGATGTAGAGAGACTGGTACTTACTGTTGTCCACACCGCAACTTTGGAGGTCAAGGTATGTGGTGGCATATTTAAAGTAATCTGGGAGAGTGTGCCTTGACCAAACATAAGAAACCCAAGGATTGCAACACCGCCATATATTATTACACACAAGAGAAAGCTGCACATAAGGAAAGAGAAGATATTTAGAAGTGGTTAGACGGAAAATGTTCATGTCAGGAAAATGGTTCCATACCATATTATTAGAGCCTCAGTAAATTTCTTTTTATCCGCCATGGATTGGTAGATATTTGGGAATACAGTATGGCCGGAATAGCAAAACCCATACACACCAATGGCAAAAGGAATACCACTCCATTTTACTACTTGACCCGTTTGATGAAATCCAATTCGGTCCACTGTACCAAGAAAAATCAAGCAAAGAACTATAACAACTGTCGCAACGACCCCTCCAGCTGCAAGGTGAAAAGAAAAGTCAGACAAATGCAAATCAAATCTGGAGGTACTTGACAGAAGAACAGACAATGAAGCTATTAAGTTATGTTGATAGGGTCTTATTAGATAGAATCTTTTGTACATAAGGATATTTTTGTCTTGTAGAGTATAGAGTATATATACTCTAATTCAATGTAATGAAACAGAATGAGAGAATTATTTCACATCTGTTTCTCCCTCTAGAATCCAACATGGTATCAGAGCAGGCGTTCATACTGAAACCCTAACTGCTGTCTCAACCGCCACCATGGTTCTGGCCTCCGATCGTCGTCATCTCCAGCCACTATCGCCTTGTTCGTTGTAGCGGCTCTCGCGAATATCGCAGGCCTCGTTTCGCGAAGATCGCAGGCCTCGTCTGGCCCTTTGTCCTTCGGGACTTTCGTCGGCTGGTTTTTTGTCCTTCGTCCTTCGTCTGCGATCCTCGCCTGGAGTTCTCTGGTCCTCAGCACTCGCCCGACTCCGACGACCTCTGGTGTTCATCTCCCGCCACTGTTGAACCTCCGGCGACCATTTTTTGGAGTGTTTTCAGTGTTTTCGTGCCTTTTTTGGCTGGGTCATCTCAGATCTGTTTTCGTAAGTTGATTTCGTGCCTTTTTTGTTGTGTTGGTACACTGAGATTGCGAGACTGGATGGGTCGATGAAATTGGTTGAGTATTTACAAGTGGGTTTGATTGAAAAGGAATAACTGTAGGTAGTTGTGACTGATTGATAGGCACGCCATCAGATTTGTTGAGTAAAGTTGGTACAATTGTAGCAATATCAGCACAACAGGTAAACAACTGCTTTCGTGGAGCAGGTAAACATCTGCTTTACAAGTGGTTTTGTAGCAACATGGCATTTGCTAAATTGGAATTGGAGCAAATGCCATAGACCTGAGGTGGCTTCCATTGATTTAACTATTGTCATCGGTGTTTGTGAGTTTATTTTCAATCCTTTATTGCCATCATGTCTTCAGATGAGCCGAAAACTCCGAAAACTGATGTGATTGAAACTTCTGGGAGATATTTGTCATATCAAGTTGGATGGTTCCAACTATTTACGTTGGTCTCGGGCGTTTACATTGGCCATTACTACGATAGGCCTTTTGCATTTTATCACTGAGAGTGTCGTCCAACCCACAGGGGGACCAGACCTTACGAAATGGAACACTCAAAATGTTTTGACCTTGACATGGTTGTTCAATTCCATGACACCCACTATTCAAGACAATTTTTTTACTTCTGGATACCCCAAAGCAGGTTTGGGATGTTGTAGCTGAGAATTATTCCCATAAAGGGAATGATGTCCAAGTCTTTGGATTGAGGAAGAAACTTAAGGTTGTGATGCAAAACAACCAACCACTTATTGAATATTATGCGCAGATAAAGAGACTTTGGCAGGCACTTGACTTCTATGAAGGTTATCGGCCTATTTGTGCTACTAATGCTGCTACATTCCAACAAATGGTTGGGAAAGATCGTGTTTACGATTTTATGGCTGGACTTGATGATGTATATGATCAACTTCGTGGGCATGTATTGAGCCGCATTCCTTTTTCCTTTATAGGAGGCTTATGCTAGCATTCAGCAAGAGGAGACTCGTAGGAATACTATGGCTCACTCAGTGATATCACCCACTCTAGATTGATCAGCATTGGCCTCCATTCCTACTCTTCGGGATGGTAAAACTATTCAAGGTCAATCAAGGAATAAAAATGGTCCTATTCTTCGTGAGCCAGTCGAGTGTGATCGTTGTGACATATTTGGTCATACTAAGGAATACTGTTATAAGTTGCATGGTCATCCTCCTTAACGGGGACGAAGAAGTGATCGAGGTGGTGGTTCTGTGCGTTCTTATGCTTTTGAGTCTGTTGTTGAATGTGTATCCGATACTAGTGGTGGTTTCTCTCTAGAAGAGATGCAAGCTCTCAGGTGGCTAATGTCTTGTCAAGGCACTTCATCTTCCACAATCTCTTCTTCCACTACTTCTTCTCACTTTGCCAACACAGGTATACAAGCTAATATTTCTACAGCTTCCATCCATTGGATAATAGATTCTAGTGCCACTGATCACGACATGTTGTTCTTCTTTGTTTGACTCTTATTCTACTTGTTCTGGTAAGGACAAAGTTCGTGTAGCCAATGGAACCCTCTCTGCTATTTTAGGGAAAGGTTCCATCAGTCACTCTCCTACCTTGTCTCTCTCTTCAGTCCTTCATGTTCCAAGTTTTACTACTAATCTTATCTCAATTAGTAGTCTCACCCACTCTCTAAATTGCTCCATGACATTTTTTACACTCATTGTGACTTAGGAATTGGGAACGAGAAAGATGATTGGTATTGGTAAAGCACAAGGTGGCCTATATTTCTTGGTCTGTGCCTCGACCATCTTCTACACGCTCACCATTGGGTCATGCTCTTGAAGACGATACGAGTTCATCTCTCTCTTTATTGCATCAATGGCATCGTCGTTTGGGTCATCCTTCTTTTAGGATCTTAGAGAAGTTTTTCCTACCTTAACTAAACATTGTTCTGGAAGTAGGTTTTTTTGTGAAGTTTGTGAACCTGCGAAACATAAACGCTCATCATATGTTCCTGTTAATCAACGAAGTACTTCTCCCTTTATGGTGATTTATACAAATGTTTGGGGTCCTTCCCCCATTATCTCTATTTCTGGATATCGATATTTTATTACCTTCATTGATTGTCATACTCACATAATTTGGGTGTATTTACTTCGAGCAAAAAATGAGAATTTTTCATGTTTTCAATGATTTTATAAAATGGTGTGCACACAGTTTGACACTTACATCGAGATACTTCGTTGTGACAATGGGACTAAATACATGGATGGTTCTTTCAAATCATATCTTGATCGAAATGGCATTCTTTTCAAACCACTTGTGTAGGTACACATCGACAAAATAAAGTTTCAGAACGTAAAAAATGTCACCTCGGAAGCACGGACACGACTCTGGGGTCCCTGTATGCGTGTCAGACACGCCGGGGACACGGCAAAAAATGTATGGGACACGCCATTTGGCGTGTCCTATAATTTATTATTTAATTTTGGAGTAGGACATGCGGGGGACACAACGGGGACCAAAACAATATTTTTTAATAATTTCAAGGGTAATTTTTAATAACTTATAAGTTTTGGGTTTAAAGGTCATATATTTAGTAAAAACAAATATACCCCTCTCTCTCCTGAACATGCCTCTCTCTCTCTCTCCTCTCTCTCTCTCTCCCGATAAGAACACGCCTCCCGAACGGTAATCTCTCTCCTTTCTCTCTCTCTCTCTCTCGTACGCATCTCTGATTCATCTCTCTCTCAATCAGAACAAGTCTCCCGAACTATGTGTGTGTGTGTGTGTGTGTCGTTGTATGTGTGTATGTCGCTGTGTGTGTGAGAGATATTAGATTTTTTCTGCTTGCAAGTGTATTTTTATGGCCTTCTGATTAAGATCGTATTTTGTTGAGGTGCATGTTCATCACATGCTATTTTAGATACTGCTTTAAAATTTTCTAAAGCACTATGAAAAATTTCAGAAGCACTGTGTGATGACGAATGAATGATTAAAAGTTAAACATTCAAGTGTTCTTGTTCGCTTTGGTTTCATATGTAATAGTAGCTTTAGTTGTGTTCTTGTTTCTGTTTTTTTTTCTTTAATTAAACAAGTGTATAAAACATGACTTTTTCTGACAGTATTATATCTTTGCTTACGTTGATGCTCCGGGTATCAATTGTTCGTTCGTTAAATTAATGTACTTATTAAAAGTATATTTTCTAAATAAATATTTTAAAAAATGTCATGTCCCCGCTGTGTCCGTGTCTCCATTTGTTTGAAAAACCCGTATCCCGTGTCCATATCCGTGTCTGTGTCCGTATCCGTATCTGTCGACTTGCTGAGGTGGCTCGCTCTCTATTGTTTACCATGAATGTTCCTAAACATTTTGGGGGGGAGACTATCCTTACGGCCTCTTATCTCATCAATCGCATACCATCAAATTTTCTTCAATTCCGGACTCCATTGGACTTTCTTCGTGGTAACTTTCGGGTCTCTATTCTTCCCCCAAAAGTTTTTGGTTATGTGTTATGTTTATGCACCCAAACACCCTGGTAGGAAGTTAGATCCCAGAGCTCGTAAATGTATTTTTCTTTGCTACTCCCCTACCAAAAGGGGGTATCACTGCTATGACTCCCTTTCTCGAAAAAAAATTTGTTTCTATAGATGTCACCTATTGGGAACATTAACCTTTTTACCCTCTCTCGTCCCCATCTCTTCAGGGGGAGAGTTCTAGAGAGGAAGAGATGTTGACATCTTGCGATTCTAATTCATGGTTATTCCCCCAACATACGATACAACGGAGAAGAATGTTAGTGAGGGGGAGAATGTGGGTACACATGAGAATGTTGGTGAGGGGGAGGATGTCTGTCCTAGTTCTAGCGATCTTGAAGGGGAAAGAGGGGAACTTGTACCTGGAGAAAGAATAATGCATGATGCGAGGAAAAGATTAGACAGGTGAGATTTAAAAACTTTTGTTTGCAAGGGAAAAGGCCAACCTGATGCATTACCACAATACCAATCATCATCACCAGTTCTAATTCCTGATACTTCAACTGGGTCCCCTGGTAACACTCCTTCCTCTATATATCTCCCTTTTGATGATCTCGTTGTGCCTATTGCTCATAGGAAGCTCGTCCGAACACATAAAGTGTCGGCTCAATTATGTACACAACATTCAATTTTACAATTTGTTTCATATTCTTGTCTGTCACCTTCGTATTTTGTCTTTCTTTCTTCTCTTTCCTCTATACCAATTCCATAGGATTGGAAGGAAGCTTTTGCTACTCAAGGGGAAAGAAGCTATGGTGGATGAGATGAAGGTCTTGAAGAAAAATGACACCCGGGAGTTAGCGTATCTTTCCGGAGGCAAGAAAGCAGTGGGATATAAGTGGGTGTTCACAATTAAGCATAAAGCA